>WSYQ01000015.1:0-18533 GCA_011426435.1 Lysiphlebus fabarum
CCAAATAAAAATAAAAAAAAAAAAATTATAATTTTATTTTTTCTTTTTTTTTCCTCTTATTTTTCAGGATTTATCAAATATTACACTTAGAGAATAATTGTAGATTTTTATTTTTTTTTTTTTTGCTACCCTAACCGAGCCTCGAACCCCTGCCTGATCTAAACCTATCTAAACCTATACTTTCAAAGCCAGTGCGTTACCCCCTGAACCATCGCGCGTTAACATATCAGACACAAAATTATAAAGCACTTGTACCAGAAGTCCGGGTGAACGGATCCGGGTTGCCTTATTCAAATCGGATCGAAATTGGAACATGACTTTGACAAAAAAACAAGATCGAGTTTAAAGCAGGTTATCCTGTTCCGATTCATATCCGTTATCAGTCCGGTCGAACGGATCCGGGTTGCCTTATTCAAATCGGATTAAATTCGGAACATGACTTTGACAAAAAAACAAGATCAAATTTAAAGCAGGTTATCCTGTTCCGATTCGGATCCGTTATTAGTCCGCTCGAACGGATCCAAGTTGCCTTATTCAAATCGAATAAAATTCGGAACATGACTTTGATAAAAAAACAAGATCAAATTTAAAGCAGGTTATCCTGTTCCGATTCGGATCCGTTATTAGTCCGCTCGAACGGATCCAGGTTGCCTTATTCAAATCGGATAAAATTCGGAACATGACTTTGACAAAAAAACAAGATCAAATTTAAAGCAGGTTATCCTGTTCCGATTCGGATCCGTTATAAGTCCGGGTGAACGGATCCAGGTTGCCTTATTCAAATCGGATAAATTCGGAACATGACTTTGACAAAAAAACAAGATCAAATTTAAAGCAGGTTATCCTGTTCCGATTCGGATCCGTTATTAGTCCGGGTGAACGGATCCAGGTTGCCTTATTCAAATCGGATCAAATTCGGAACATGACTTTGATAAAAAAACAAGATCAAGTTTAAAGCAGGTTATCCTGTTCCGATTCGGATCCGTTATTAGTCCGGGTGAATGGATACAGGTCGCCTAATTCAAATCGGATCAAATTTGAAACATGACTTTGACAAAAAAACAAGATCAAATTCAAAGCAGGTTATCCGGATCCGATTCGGATCCGTTATTAGTCCGGTCAAACAGATCCGAATTGCCTTATTTAATTCGGATCAAATTCGGAACATGACTTTGACAAAAAAACAAGATCAAGTTTGAAGCAGGTTATCCTGTTCCGATTCGGATCCGTTATTAGTCCGGGTGACCGGATCCGGGTTGCCTTGTTCAAATCGGATCGAAATTGGAACATGACTTTGACAAAAAAACAAGATCAAGTTTAAAGCAGGTTATCCTGTTCCGATTCGGATCCGTTATAAGTCCGGGTGAACGGATCCGGGTTGCCTTATTCAAATCGGATCGAAATTGGAACATGACTTTGACAAAAAAACAAGATCAAGTTTAAAGCAGGTTATCCTTTTCCGATTCGGATCCGTTATTAGTCCGGTCAAACGGATCCGAATTGCCTTATTTAATTCGGATCAAATTCGGAACATGACTTTGACAAAAAAACAAGATCAAGTTTAAAGCAGGTTATCCTGTTCCGATTCGGATCCGTTATTAGTCCGGGTGAATGGATCCAGGTCGCCTAATTCAAATCGGATCAAATTTGGAACATGACTTTGACAAAAAAACAAGATCAAATTCAAAGCAGGTTATCCGGATCCGATTCGGATCCGTTATTAGTCCGGTCGAACGGATCCGGATTGCCTTATTCGAATCGGATAAAATTCGGAACATGACTTTGACAAAAAAACAAGATCAAGTTTAAAGCAGGTTATCCTGTTCCGATTCGGATCCGTTATAAGTCCGGGTGAACGGATCCGGGTTGCCTTATTCAAATCGGATCGAAATTGGAACATGACTTTGACAAAAAAACAAGATCAAGTTTAAAGCAGGTTGTCCTGTTCCGATTCGGATCCGTTATAAGTCCGGGTGAACGGATCCGGGTTGCCTTATTCAAATCGGATCGAAATTGGAACATGACTTTGACAAAAAAACAAGATCAAGTTTAAAGCAGGTTGTCCTGTTCCGATTCGGATCCGTTATAAGTCCGGGTGAACGGATCCGGGTCGCCTTAGATAAACCGGGTCCGATTCCAATGTCAGAAACAATCAGGTAAACCGGGTCCGTTTCACCTTCGACAAACCGGGTCCGATTCGGATCAAGATCAGGCCAAGCCGGATTCAATTTCCACTCGGGAGAGTTGTACTCAAAGGGACAATCACAGATATATATCAAGAGCTATATGGTTGAGAACGTCAATTTATTATGCACCAAGTAGTGGACTAATTGTATCATCTACACTGCACATATACCATTTGTATTTTCTGCATATATTATACTATATATGATGCACATTAATATATATTATATAATTATATATTTATTTTATATAATTTTTTTTTCTTTTAGTCAAGTACCCACATCAGTATACTCAATCAACACCATACACGCAACTTAGCTGGACATATTTTAGCATTTACATTTATCCATTTCACACTGCAACTGTCAGCCATCAGACTAATTTTCTCATTAACCTTGCAAACATGTTTAACATGTTACATAAAATTTTTTTTCAACTTAAATAATTAATTATTAAATTCACATTTGAATTTTTTGTTTTATTTTTAATAAATATTTTTAATGTACCGAATGTTATCTAACTTTATATATTTTTTTTTTTAAATCTGATAATAAAGAAAATAAAACTGAGATAAAAAATTTAAATCTATATATGGAAAATATGGGTGTATATATGATTCATCATCATATATAGTAGTTTAAAATTCTCATGAATTTTCTATCATACAACGAAGGTTTACCTAAATTTAACCATTAATAATTCTTAAAAAACTTTGTATGATCTACTTGAACAAAAGAATTCTAGTGGTTTTTTGTTTTTTTTTTAATTTTTTTTTTTCATCCCTTAAAAAAGAAGCTTTAGAGTTAATCAGAGCTCAGGCGTCAAAGTTCATACGAAGAGAGTATAGTATACGAATAGAGTTTCGTATTTCAAGAGTTTAAAAAAATATATAAAATAAAAAAAAAAGATTTTGGAAAAAGAGGAAAGAGGTGAATAGATGCCTGAGAGTGCTGGGTTAGAAAACATTTGTGAACAATAGTAAGCAGTATTCAGACGTTGAAAAATTCACGGTGTATAAAATAAAAAAAAATGAAAAAAAAAAAAGAGAATCATTCTCAAGTCTAAAATGGAAAAGTTTAATCAGTATTCTTGGGGACCTACTTTTCATCATGACATGAACATCAAGGACATACTCGAGAGCCATTACAATAACAATTGCTATGTTCATTCTTTACTTTTTCATTTTTTTTATATATTTTTTATACTCATTACCATTATTATTATTATTATTTTTTTATAGTTTAGAAAATTGTTTCTCCTATCTGTAAATTTTTATTTTAATTTACAAAGTTATTTTTGGCTTTTAATTATCATAATTTTTTTTATTTTTTTTTAACAAACAAAAATTAAAATAAAAAAAAATAGTAAGCTAAAAAGTTTGTTGATATGGCTAGCCTTTTTAATTGAAATTTTAATTCAGTTAGAGTTTTGTGCAGATGAATAATGAAGATGATATAAAAAAAAAAAAAAAAAAAACATAAATGTTGTATGTTTCTGTTGAATATAACAACATGATACTTAAAATTGTGAATTTTTGTGGTGAAAAAAATAAAAATATATATAAGTAAAAATGAAAAAAATATAAATATAAATAATATATATAAAAAAAAAAAACTCTCAACAGCAATTCCAACGAAAAGGCAAAAGTACTCCTATGAAGCTTATCTCATAGTGTACACGACCAAGTGGAAAAGCTCCCCCGAGGCGTGCACAGAATTTCACATCTATACTATCATCGTGATAATAACCCTTAATTTTTTTATATTTTTTATTTTTAAATTTCCCACCAACGTAGTGTATGATATCCACTTTTCCAGGATTATTTTTGTAATTTTATTTTATTTTTTTTTTATCATCATTTAATTCTAAATTTTTATACTTGAAATTATCTTTTTTTTTTATTTTTTATATTTCTATTGATAACACAATATTTAATGATTTTTCGTAAATTTTTTTGTGTGTATTTTTATTATTATTTTTGTATTGAAAATTTAATTGTGAATCTTACAAACACATATATGTATATATTTGCATAACATATTGTAAGTTTACCTGCAATTAATGTTAACAACGAAAATTGATAAAAATAAAGTGCACCGACACTTGCATTTGTATATATACACAAAAAATTTTGTTAATCAATTAATACTTGAATATTACTTGAGTTTATTTGACCACTAAAATTTGCTATAAAATAAAATCTGTCGATTTATATTTTAAAATAATATACTAATTGAATATAATTGATAAATAAAATATATTTAAAAAAAATATATATACGATGCAATAAAAGCAATTAAATTATTGCTTTTTTTAATGGAAAATTTATATTAATTAATTATATTTTATATATATACCTATATATTTTAAAAATATATTAAAAATAAAATTATATTTCTCCCGTGTGTCGTTTTTAAATACTACACAGATAATAAATGGTAAATAAATGAATAATTTTTTATTTTTTTCAACCATGCTTTTTATATTACTAATTGAATTCAAACACGTGTAAATAAAAAAAAAAAAAAAATTGAAAAATTAAACAATAATATTACGAACTATGTAATTATTTGCTGATTCATGTCTAAATAAATTGTGCGATTTATATAAAAATTATTAAATATACACGCACGCTATTTATAGTTATGCTACAATTTATATAATTATATTTTCTTTTTTTTTTTCCAAGTATATCAATTAAATTAAATGTGTGTAATAATTATGTATGAGTTATCAATTATTAATTATTATATTTATTCAGGAAATTATATAATATAATAATAAAATATTAATATTGTTATATATGGTTATTATTATTACACAAATGGGTCTACCTAGAGGGATGAAAGCCGACCAGTGTAAATTAAAATAACCAACTATATTTATGTATAATATAATTATTATTATAAAAAAAAAAATAAATAATATAATTTTATAATTAAAATGACTTACCAATTTTCAATAACTCCAACGTTGGAAAAATTTGGTGGAAAGCTCGCGGCCGCCATTGGTGGTCGCGGCGTTATTTAATTTGATTTTTCACTTCCTATGTTTTCTTTTTTTTTGAATAAAACCACACGCAATCTGAAACAATTCAATCATATGACATATATCATTAATCAAATGTTATATATATCCATAAATTATTTATTGATTAATTTATACATTTAAATTTTAATAATTAAGCTTAAAAAAAATGAGATTAATGAAACATATTTCTAAAAAAATATGATTCTTTGATTATAAAAAATATTTAAATTAATATAAAAAAAACATTTAAATTATATTTTAATATTCATTTTTTTTTTATAAAAATTTCAATTGTAATCAATTTAAGCATTTTTTTTTTTATTCGTTAAAACTCAATTACAGAAAAAAATTTAAAATTTTATTTTTTAGTCAACTCAGTATGTAAATTAATTTTTTTTTTTTGCTTCTCACACTTGAAAACACAGTTAAAATTATAAAATTAGTTGACGTTTGGGGTAAAATGATTCAATTACAAGTTTATTCGTCAACATAGTGTATATAGTTTATGAAGTGAGAATTTACTTGTCATTTATTTGTAACATATTTTGTTACTTCTAAAATTATATTAATAATATAAATTTATTTTTTGTCTCTTTTAAATTATATAAAAAATAAATAATAAAAAAAAGAAAGTATATATACTTGATATAAATAAAAATGTCTATTGTTTATATCATTGTGAGTCATTCATGTATATGCAAAGTGGTAAAAATAATGATAACGATTTTTGAAAAAGATACGTAGGAAAATACAAGAAATATAATAGAGATTCACATCAGTGAAACAGTACATAAATGTTTTTATATATTCATGATAAATAAAAAAATAAATAAATAAATAAATAAATACAAAATCATTGAACGATAATGAAAATTTATATATAAATTTTTAAATAACTTTTATTAATATTTTTTTTTTTTTTTAATTAAAATGGGGAAATTAAAAAAAATATTTATTTTTATATTTTACTTTTTTTTTTTTTACTGTTTAAATTGTGATGAGTCAGTATGTGCTTATTTTTGTATATATATTTTTTAATTTTTTTTTTTAAATTGAATTTAATTGGCTAGTAAGAGTTGGATGCTTTAATTAGCATCGAAACAAGGCTGAATCGACATATCGGATTATCATCATAATATTTGAATGAATTTTCGAGACTCCGAGAGTTTTGGTGACAGGCAGATTTTGCATAAAAGGAGTATATAGTCTAAATGAAAATCTATTGTTACTGGTTTCATTGTTCTCATACACCCTCAGTTTCACATTTCACGACCTCATTCGTAATGCATCATTTACAATATCGTGGCAATTCAAATGTAAAAAATTTAATTTTTAATTCTTTTTTTTGTTTTATTTTTAAATTAAAAAATAATATTTAAAAATAATTCATACATATGAATGAATGATTAAATAATTTTTAAGTAATAAAAAATATATTTTTCATTTTTAAATCAATAATTTTTCTACTCACAATTTTTAATTATAAATTAATGAAAATTTTAATATAAATTTTGATAAATTATAGATAAACTTAAATATTTTTTTACTTTTTTGTTATTTTTTTTTTTTGCTGTCAACATCAGCATTACGAAGCTATTATGAAAATTTAAACTTTGAGGGTAAATTTAGCTGGTTCAAAGTAAATAAAGAAACGTGATATCAAGATGCTGAAGTATAAGTTTGGAGTAGGCGTTAATTAGCAATGACTAAATTGACAGTTAAAACTGATCTTGAATAAAATAGAATAAAAAAATAAAAAAAAAACAATATATAAAATAAGAAATGAAAAACCAAGTTATATAAGTTTGTATGTCATTTGATTTTCAAGCTTTTTTTTTATCATTTTATTCACCCTCTCATACCCAAAACTTTTCAGCATATATATGACAACCTATTTCTCACCCTATTTCCCTTCACATTTATCACAAAATCGAAAAAGCAAATTCAAACTATCGAAATACAAAGAAAACAAATCTTGCAATAACTTTGATGAAAATATGACATTCTTTACTCTCTCATACATATACATTTATAAACTCATACTGATAAATATTTTATATTTTTTTAAATACTGTTTTATAAACTTTTTAATAATAATAATAATAATTTTAATACTCTATTTATCAAAATAATCAATAACTAGCACAAAAAACAAAATAGGAAAACTAATTAATAATAAATTAGTTTTTTTTTTTTTTTTTTTATTAATTATAAAAATAAATATTTAAAAATATTATTCAATGTCCAAAATAATTATATATAATAACTAAATGACTATCAAAAAATTTTCCAAAGATAATATAAAAAAATAAATAAAAAAAAAAAAAAAAAAAAACACATGGTTGTGTACATATACAACAGCGCCATGCAGTCTAGCATCGTCATCGTTGTATTGACGTCACAACTCCCACATTATCAGCCCCTTTTTACCCTCTGTAATATCAATTTTGATAGCAACATTTTTTTTTATTTATTTTTTTATTTTCTACACGTGTATTTCTTTACAATATCTATGTGGCTTATGGCCAATTGAAATATACCTACAAATAAATATAAAAATATTTATAAAATTTATTAAATAATAATAATAATTTGCCAGTTAAATTATAAATAAAAATAAAATATTAATTTATAATACATAATATATATATATATTTATTTTAAGTTAATAATTTATATAAAATTAAATGACGTTATAATAAAATTAAATTAAAATGTAAATATGATATTTAAAAATAAATATAAACTATATGAACATTTATATAATTATAAATTATTTTAAATACCTCAATATAAATATATATTTTTTTATTTTAAAATAAAAATAAAATATGTATATATAAATATATTTAAAGTTAGAGGGCCAAGAAAGGAATCGATGGCACCAAGATACTTTTTTGAAATGTTTCCAAGGGAAAAAGCTCTGAGTTCTCTTGGAAGCTTACCAAGCGTGCCTTTGAAAAATATAAGATAGAAAAAAAAAAAAAAAAAAATAGAGGGTTGAAAAGTTGACAAGGAAAATGTAGTTGAGCGTAAGAAAAAAAAAATAAAATAAAATTGAGGGGGTTAAGAAAAAAAAAAAAATAAAATAAGGGGTAAGAATAAATGAAGAAGAGCCAAATAAAAAAATAATAAAAAAATAAATATAAAAATGTGGCACATAAGGCAGGCACCTCTAAAACCAGCCCTATTCAGTAATGACTTGGTGCTTTATGGCTATATGAAAATAGTAAAAGAAATCTGGTAGAAAATTTGCATTGGCAACGCCTCTCATCCCCTAAAGCACCATTATGGAAATAGTCATATTTTTATTCTATTTTTTTCGACCAGTTTTATATTATATAATATTTTTTATATTTTAGTTTGTTTGTCTATTTTTTCATTCATTTTGTTTTTTTTTTTTTTTATATTTTTTTGCCACAGTATATTCAACAGACAGTGAGAAACTTTAATTTACGCTGAGACAAAATCTTTGTAGATTTTCTTTGTTTAATTTTTTTCTGTTTACTTAATTTTTTTTTTTTTTTTTTTCTTTATATACTAGTATCTTTTCAGACGTTATTTTTTTTCTAGATCCAAGGGGGTTAAATTTAACGTGGCAAAAGAAGGGTCAGAGGGGTAGATCGATGAATTTATTCGCGGTCCATTTGGCAGCAAATTCAATGCGGCGACGTAATTCATGCGATACATTTAAAAAAAAAGAAAAAAATAATATAAAAAAAAATGGATGATTGTGGCATATCTTGCAGAGGTATATAAATAGCTAAACATTTATCAGTTAAATATCAAGAAATAGTAAGAAAATAAAATATCATGTTATAATAAAACTTGTAATATTTATTTGTCAAATAATTTATTTAATTATTTTCATAGATTTATTTGTTTATTTATTTATATATGAAAGTTAAAATATAGATAATAGCTTAAATTTATCACAAAGTGATTCAGTTGTATGATTCCCAAGTGACAAAAGTATATATATCTATTGTTTCAAAGTAAACAATTGTAAATATTTGAATGTATATTATATTTACTTGAAATAACAAACAAACAAACAAATAAAAAATTCTCAATGTTGCATAACATTGTATTATCAAAACTATTATTATTGAAGTAATATGTAAAATTATTCTTCAACATTTATAGTTACTTTAGTTTTTTCATCCCTCTAAATTCTACCCTTTATATTACTCATGATATTCAAGTAAAATTGAGACAGAGAAATTATGGTAAATTTACTCAAGTGTGAGATAAAAGATTTACAGTTAGCAAATTTTTAGTGAAAAAAATTAGAGAAAATAAAATAACAGTAAAACTACTTGGACTATTGGTACATGCCAAAACTTTTTGTTACATCCTTCAAAAGCTCTCTATTTTACCACCACTAAAATTTAAGTAAAACTTATCAATTTAACTCATCATGGTCAGAAAATTTTAAACGTCAAAGTTTACTATTATTCACAAAACTAAATGAAAAATTTTTTTTTTTTAAATTTTAAATATACAAAAGTTGTCTAGTTTGTAGATTTTTTAATTTTTTTATATATTTTTTATAATATTAAAAAAAAAAAATTCTATTTTATATTTTTTAATATTAAAAAATACATTTGAAAAAAAAAAAAAAAAAATAGAAAATTGTAAAGAAACTATTTTATATTTTTTTTTGATAAATAAAATGTAAAAAAATTTTTTAATAATAAATAGAAAAAAATTAAAATCAACAGAATAAAATCTGTATTTATATAATTTTTTTTTTTTTTTCATTTTTATATTTAATTTAATTTTTTCTTTTTTTTTTATAAAAACGTTAAAGCAAATATTTTCTCGTTCCAGATAAAATCCAGAGCTTGATTGAATCAGAAATTTCATTAACTAATTGGTTTATCTAAATTCCTTCAATTTATCATAGAAAAAATAAACGATCAAGTATAAAAAATATTATTATACAATCAGTTTATTGACATTTAACTTTAATTTTTTCAAATGTAAAAAAAAACAAAAATATTATATTTTGATTTTTTCATTGTCAATATATTTTTTCATCACAATGAAATGATTTTTATAAAACTCTTTAAAAAAAATAAAATAAGGGTTGAAAAAATATATATACAAAGTAAGTTGATGAAGGTCGAGAATTAACTCTGACAACCCATCGTCGTTTCATATAAACTCGGATAAGCACAGAAAAAAAAAAAATGAATATTAAAAATAAAATTTAAAAAAGAAAAAATATAAAAATAATAATAAATTTCGAGAAACGAGAAGATTACAGTGTCAGCAAAGATTCTCATGAATTAACAGTAATAATTATAACAAAAAAATTTCAACATTAAAATATTTAAATGACTTCAATGAAAAATCATAAATTAAACCCCAGTTGAAATTTTTTAGTTCTGCTGAGTTCTTTGAGTTCTGTTGAGGCCTAAAATAAGGACAATCGTTCTTGATTTTCTTTAATTGTCTTTATTTCAAGAACGATCGTCTTTGCGCGTCCTGGAGGATAGCCGACTGTCTTTTCGTCAAATTTTCTTTAGTTCTTGTCAGTTCTTCTTTTAAGAACGATCGTTCTTTGCAGTTTTATTGAAAGACAATCGTTCTTCTCAGTCTTTTTATTTTTAAATTTATTTTTTTTTTTAAATTTCTTTCAAAATATAACTTTAAAAATTTTAACCCGTTAGAATTTTAGTTAATAAAAAAATACAATTACTGGTGCAACTACTCTTTAAATAATTATGTCAACAATTGCATCAGTCTCTCTAGCCAATAGACATTGAAAAATGCATTTAAAATAATTAATTAATAATTTTTATGTAAACAAGAAAAGGATGTATTTGCAAAAAAGACAAGTACTTGTAAAGTAATTGTTTTAAAAATTATTTAATTAAATAAGTTTATTTTTATTGAAAATTGGGTATTAAAAATGCATTTAAGAATACAAATTAATAATTTTTAAGAGAACAACTGGCTAAGAAGAAGGATGCATTTGTAAAAAAGACGAGTACTTGCAAAATAATTGTTTAAAAAATTATTTATGCAATTACATCTGTCTTCTTAGCCTTTGGACATTTGAAAATGCATTTAAAATTAACAATTAAAGATTTTTAAGAATACAATTGGCTACGAAAAAAGATGTATTTGCGAAAAAGACAAGTACTTGTAAAGTAATTGTTTTAAAAATTATTTAAATAAATAAATTTATTTATATTGTAAATTGAATATTAAAAATGCATTTAAGAATACAAATTAATAATTTTTAAGAGAACAACTGGCTAAGAAGAAGGATGCATTTGCAAAAAAGACAAGTACTTGTAAAATAATTGTTTTAAAAATTATTTAATTAAATAAATTTATTTTTATTGAAAATTGGGTATTGAAAATGTATTTAAGAATACAAATTATTAATTTTTAAGAGAACAGCCTGCTAAGAAAAAGGATGCATTTGCAAGAAAGACGAGTACTTGTAAAATAATTATTTAAAAAATTATATATAATCAATTGCATCAGTCTCTCTAGCCAATAGACATTTAAAAATGCATTTAAAAATATAAATTAATAATTTTTAAGTGAACAAGCGGCTAAAGAAAAAGATGTAATTGCAAAAAAGACAAGTAATTACATAAATAATTGTCTTTTTTTCATTCAGTCTATATTGTTCATTAGAAAATAAAAAATTAATAATTTAATATGCATTTTTACATGTCTGTTAGCTATATGGACAAATGTAATTGCAATAAAATAGATTTAAAACAATTATTCTACAAATACTTGTCTTTTTTGCAAATGCATCCTTCTTCTTAGCCAGTTGTTCTCTTAAAAATTATTAATTTATATTTTTAAATGCATTTTCAATACTCAATTTTCAATAAAAATAAATTTATTTATTTAAATAATTTTTAAAACAATTATTCTACAAGTACTTGTCTTTTTTGCAAATGCATCCTTCTTCTTAGCCAGTTGTTCTCTTAAAAATTATTAATTTGTATTTTTAAAAGCATTTTTAATACTCAATTTATTCAATTAAATAATTTTTAAAACAATTATTTTGGAAGTACTTGTCTTTTTTGCAAATACATCTTTTTTCGTAGCCAATTGTATTCTTAAAAATCATTAATTGTTAATTTTAAATGCATTTTCAAATGTCCAAAGGCTAAGAAGACAGATGTAATTGCATAAATAATTTTTTAAACAATTATTCTACGAGTACTTGTCTTTTTTGCAATTACATCTTTTTCTTTAGCCACTTGTTCATTTAAAAATTATCAATTAATTATTTTAAATGCATTTTTAAATGTCTATTGGCTAGAGAGACTGATGCAAACGATTATATAATTTTATAAATAATTATTCTACAAGTCCTCGTCTTTTTTGCAAATGCATCCTTTTTTTTTAGCCAGCTGTTCTCTTAAAAATTATTAATTTATATTTTTAAATGCATTTTCAATACCCAATTTACAATATAAATAAATTTATTCAATTAAATAATTTTTAAAACAATTATTTTACAAGTACTTTTCTTTTTTGCAAATGCATCCTTTTCCTTAGCCAGTTGTTCTCTTAAAAATTATTAATCTATATTTTTTAATGCATTCGGTTAAATAATTGTTTGAAAAATTATCTATGCAATCACTTGCCTTTTTTGTAATTACATTTTTTTTTTTAGCCATTTATTTACTCAAAAATTATTAAATAATAATTCAAAGTGCATTATTAACACTTATGAATGCACACTTATTTAATTAGAAAAATAATCAAATAATTATTTTACAAGTAATCATCGTTTATAAATTGCAGAGGTATGAATTGTCTTGTAACTTTAAATTAAATAAATTTTTTACTATCTTTAGTTCGCTAAAACGGTCTCGCGTGAAAGTCATAGGTTTAGTAATCGAAAAGTCCCGTGTTCAAATCCCGCTCGAAACCAAAAAATAAATAGTTATAATTTTCGTTTAATCAAGTATAGGTAAAATTATTTAAAACGGGGTAAGAGTAGCAATAATAATAAATAATCTATTGGAATTAATTAATTATTTTTTTTATTTTTTTTATTAATAAATAATGTTTAATTAGTTTAATTAGATCAATGACGTCTTTGAAAGCGAACGTAATAAGAAGTCAGCAGAACGATCGTCTTTCTAACGTAAAGGCGATCTGCTTTCTATAAAGAGGATCGTTCTTATATTTTAGAAGACCTGAGAAGAACGATCGTCCTTTTAAGAAAGAAGTATAATTAAAAGAGACGCGTTCTGCATAGGTCTGCTAGTTGGACAAATAAGGACGATTGCAGAACATAGAAAACTTGGTTTTCTTTAAAAATTTCGACTGGGGAATAATAATATTAATTTTAAAAAAAATATATATATGAAGACAGTTTTTATAGAAGCTCAAAATATATATTCCCCAGTCGAAATTTTTAAAGAAAACCAAGTTTTCTATGTTCTGCAATCGTCCTTATTTGTCCAACTAGCAGAACCCTGCAGAACGCGTCTCTTTTAATTATATACTTCTTTCTTTAAAGGACGATCGTTCTTCTCAGGTCTTCTAAAATATAAGAACGATCCTCTTTATAGAAAGCAGATCGCCTTTACGTTAGAAAGACGATCGTTCTGCCGACTTCTTATTACGTTTAATTAGACTAATTAAACATTATTATTAATAAAAAAAATTAAAAAAATTATTAATTAATTACAATAGATTATTTATTATTATTGCTACCTACCACGTTTTGAATAATTTAACTATAATTAATTAGACGAAAATTTTAACGATTTATTTTTTGGTTTCGAGCGGGATTCGAACACGGGACCTTTCGATTACTAAACCTATGACTTTCACGCGAGACCGTTTTAGCGAACTGAAGATTGTAAAAAATTTATTTAATTTAAAGTTACAAGACAATTCATACCTCTGCAATTTATAAACGATGATTTATTGTAAAATAATTATTTAAAAAATTATATAATCGTTTGCATCAGTCTCTCTAGCCAATAGACATTGAAAAATGCATTTAAAATAATTAATTGATAATTTTTAAATGAACAAGTGGCTAAAGAAAAAGATGTAATTGCAAAAAAGACAAGTACTCGTAGAATAATTGTTTAAAAAATTATTTATGCAGTTACATCTGTCTTCTTAGCCTTTGGACATTTGAAAATGCATTTAAAATTAACAATTAATGATTTTTAAGAATACAATTGGCTACGAAAAAAGATGTATTTGCAAAAAAGACAAGTACTTCCAAAATAATTGTTTTAAAAATTATTTAATTGAATAAATTGAGTATTAAAAATGCTTTTAAAAATACAAATTAATAATTTTTAAGAGAACAACTGGCTAAGAAGAAGGATGCATTTGCAAAAAAGACAAGTACATGTAAAATAATTGTTTTAAAAATTATTTAATCAAATAAATTTATTTTTATTGAAAATTGGGTATTGAAAATGTATTTAAGAATACAAATTATTAATTTTTAAGAGAACAGCCTGCTAAGAAAAAGGATGCATTTGCAAGAAAGACGAGTACTTGTAAAATAATTATTTAAAAAATTATTTAAATAAATAAATTTATTTTTATTGAAAATTGAATATTGAAAATGCATTTAAAAATATAAATTAATAATTTTTAAGAGAACAACTGGCTAAGAAGAAGGATGCATTTGCAAAAAAGACAAGTACTTGTAGAATAATTGTTTTAAAAATTATTTAAATAAATAAATTTATTTTTATTGAAAATTGAATATTGAAAATGCATTTAAAAATATAAATTAATAATTTTTAAGAGAACAACTGGCTAAGAAGAAGGATGCATTTGCAAAAAAGACAAGTACTTGTAGAATAATTGTTTTAAAAATTATTTAAATAAATAAATTTATTTTTATTGAAAATTGAGTATTGAAAATGCATTTAAAAATATAAATTAATTATTTTTTAAGATAACAACTGGCTAAGAAGAAGGATGCATTTGCAAAAAAGACAAGTATTTGTAGAATAATTGTTTTAAATCTATTTTATTGCAATTACATTTGTCCATATAGCTAACAGACATGTAAAAATGCATATTAAATTATTAATTTTTTATTTTCTAATGAACAATATAGACTGAATGAAAAAAAGACAATTATTTATGTAATTACTTGTCTTTTTTGCAATTACATCTTTTTCTTTAGCCACTTGTTCACTTAAAAATTATTAATTTATATTTTTAAATGCATTTTTAAATGTCTATTGGCTAGAGAGACTGATGCAATTGATTATATAATTTTTTAAATAATTATTTTACAAGTACTCGTCTTTCTTGCAAATGCATCCTTTTTCTTAGCAGGCTGTTCTCTTAAAAATTAATAATTTGTATTCTTAAATACATTTTCAATACCCAATTTTCAATAAAAATAAATTTATTTGATTAAATAATTTTTAAAACAATTATTTTACATGTACTTGTCTTTTTTGCAAATGCATCCTTCTTCTTAGCCAGTTTTTCTCTTAAAAATCATTAATTTGTATTTTTAAATGCATTTTTAATATTCAATTTACAATATAAATAAATTTATTTATTTAAATAATTTTTAAAACAATTACTTTACAAGTACTTATCTTTTTTGCAAATACATCTTTTTTCGTAGCCAATTGTATTCTTAAAAATCAGTAATTGTTAATTTTAAATGCATTTTCAAATGTCCAAAGGCTAAGAAGACAGATGCAATTGCATAAATAATTTTTTAAACAATTATTTTGCAAGTACTCGTCTTTTTTGCAAATGCATCCTTTTTCTTAGCCAGTTGTTCTCTTAAAAATTATTAATTTGTATTCTTAAATGCATTTTTAATACCCAATTTTCAATAAAAATAAACTTATTTAATTAAATAATTTTTAAAACAATTACTTTACAAGTACTTGTCTTTTTTGCAAATACATCCTTTTCTTGTTTACATAAAAATTATTAATTAATTATTTTAAATGCATTTTTCAATGTCTATTGGCTAGAGAGACTGATGCAATTGTTGACATAATTATTTAAAGAGTAGTTGCACCAGTAATTGTATTTTTTTATTAACTAAAATTCTAACGGGTTAAAATTTTTAAAGTTATATTTTGAAAGAAATTTAAAAAAAAAATAAATTTAAAAATAAAAAGACTGAGAAGAACGATTGTCTTTCAATAAAACTGCAAAGAACGATCGTTCTTAAAAGAAGAACTGACAAGAACTAAAGAAAATTTGACGAAAAGACAGTCGGCTATCCTCCAGGACGCGCAAAGACGATCGTTCTTGAAATAAAGACAATTAAAGAAAATCAAGAACGATTGTCCTTATTTTAGGCCTCAACAGAACTCAAAGAACTCAGCAGAACTAAAAAATTTCAACTGGGGTTATGTCAAATAAAAACTTGAAATTTATACATTGCAATATATGTAGAAAAATTCAAATAACATAAAGTTGCAAAAAAAAAAAAAATAAAATAAAATAACTTAATAATTTTCTTGATATTTAATTAATATTTTAAACAGCTATTAAATTAATAAATTTAAAAAACTTTTTAAATAATATGTCAATAAAATTTTTAAATTAAAAATATAATTTTCATACCAAAAAAAATTAGAATAATTTTTAATTAATGATTAATCAACTCTAATAATGACCAAGTAATTTATAATTCAAGTAAAAAAAGTTTAAAAAAAGAAAATTAAATGATAAAAAAAGAAAAAAAAAAAAAACAATTAATATTATAATTGGATTTTAAATTTACAATATTACATTGATAAATGAATGAAGAAAAAAAAATGATTGCAATTAATATAACAAATTGGTCAATAAAAATTTATTTATAATATCAAGTTTGTTAACCTGATATTTAAATTATTGTTATATATAAATCAAAATACGGAAGTTTAATGAAAGAACAAAGGTGCATGTGAATATACAATTTGTAAATTGTCATTTGTTGTTAGTGTTGACAAGTATTGAAGAACCCCTATTTAGTTTAATTGTGTATAAGCTAAATTTCAGTGATGATAAATTACCATTGGTCAAATTATTTGTAACTATATACAACAACACAATTACTAACAATGATAAAACACAAAAAAATTTATAATCTGATAATATAATATTTGAAATATAAATTTATGTAAAAGCAAAAAAAAAATAAAACTCTCATATTGATGATTAAGAAGAAAAGCTTAATGGATTTTCTCATTAAACTTTTTTGTCTTGCTTCTCAAAATATATATACATTTTTTTTTTTTTTATCATTATTATAGAAAATTAGGGTAACTTGAATAGACAACACCAGTGAAAAATTGTATTGAAAAAAAAAAAAGTTTAAAAGAGTCTAATAAGATAAGGCAAATATTGATTGATGAATTTTTTTTTTTTTTTTTTGCATTTTTATCTTGATTAATATACCCTATTTAAAAAATTTTTATATAATAAATTGTAGGCTTGTACAATTTATATCTTATCATTTCCATGTATAAGAGAAAAAAATATATTTCAGGAAATTGAAATAATAAAAAATAAATGATATTGAAGTAAAAAATAAAGAAAAAAAATTTATATCTTATATAAATGTTTTTTTGAATTTGTTATTAATTTTTATATATATTTTTTGTTTAAAAATTGATCTTTCTATTAAATTGAGTTAAAGATAGAAAATATATCCGTGCAAAAAAAAAACAAAAGAAAAAGATACATATGAGGGTAAAAATGTGGCAAACTAAGCACATATTGTCCTTGGGTTCAGGCACTTGAGACACGAAAGAAGCGTCAGACATCGGGTGTGTATATAAAAGATAAAAAAAAAAAATGTAATAAAAAATAAAAAAAATTTTCAGAGGAAGAATCATCTCATCCTCAGTACACACTCTTATAAAAACCCTCATTCGTCGACAACGGTATTCTATTTTTTTTTTTTTTTCCTTTATACACAATAACGAATACCCTCTTGATATTTACCACCACAAATACATTTATTATTTTTTTTTTTATTTTTAGCAACCACCAAACAATGCAATACACCAGTGCACTTATATTTTGTTAGAAAAAAATTTTAAAATAATAAAAATAAATTACATATAAGGGTGTTACACGAATCCTTACATTTTATGATGTATATTATTATTTTTTATAAATTTTATTCAATTTAAAAAATTTCTTTCAATGAATATCATGAAAAAATCATTATTTCAATGTATTAAATTTATCATTATTATAATTTTTTGTAATAATGTATAAAAAAAAATAAACAAAAAAGTTGTTAAAAGCATACTTAATAATTTTTCTAAACATTTATAGTATATATATTTTAAAAGTACTTAAAATATATA
>WSYQ01000016.1:0-239359 GCA_011426435.1 Lysiphlebus fabarum
ATTGTATTCATTTTCAAGTTTTTTCTGGCGTTGATAATCAGCAACAGCTTGATCCAGTGTTCTTCTCAGAGTCAGCTGTGTTAAATATTTTATGAGTCAATTAAATAATATCATAAATTTAGCAAAAAAAAATATAATTAAAATAAATAAACATGATAATATTATAACTAACTAACTACAAATAAAAAACAAAAATATAAATAAAAATTAATTAACAATTTTATAAGAATTAATTTATTTTTTATATTTGGATTTATTTTTACCTGACACATTTGGAGTCTAGTTAATCCTTGTTGTTGATAAATTTTCATTTCATTTGATGATGAATTAAAATATTTAATAGCTTGTTGATGCTGATGATGATGATGATAATAATTATTATATTGTTGATTTTTTTTTTTAGTTTTTCTTGATGTTTTACGACATACTTTTGTTAATAAATTTTCACAATTACGATTAAAATAAACATGTGTAAATTCATGAATATCTGGATTTTTAATATTACACATTGGATCACGATTATGTGATGTTACTTTACGAAAACCATATAAATTTAATTGACGTATAAAACTTGTAATATTACTTGTTTTAAATATTTCATTTCCTGGACATAAATATTGTTCATGAAATTTTTTGTAATCAAGAAGTATTGATGTTCCATTTGCATTCCAACTTATTGCACTTGTTTTACACTCATTAACTATTTTCCATAATTTTTGAGGAAATCTTGTTGATAATATTGTATTATTATCGTACATAATTTATTATTTTAATTAATTTTATTATTTTTTTATTTAATGGTGGATTTTAAATACCAACTGTTGAATGTCTTTTGTTTGTTTTTTTTTTTTTTTTGTGTTCTTTTTTTCTTCTTCAGTCATGGGAAAAAAAAAAAAGAAAAATAAATAAACAGTTGAAAACGATGATTAATATAAAAGAAAATATCACGTGATAGTGATAAATTAAAAATTCTATTTTACTATTTGAATATTTGCATCAAATAATTTTTATTTTAATAATTAAAATTTATTTACATCTTATAATTATTATAATCAATTTTTTATTATTTTATTGAAATTTAAAATTACCAAAAAAAAAAAAAAAAAATATACAATAATATTAACAAATTATATTATCTTAAAATTTATTTACAATATTTATTTAAAAATATTTTCTTTAAAATCAATAAAAAATAATACTATATATTTTTGTAAATATTTAATCTTTTATAAAAAATAAAAGTTTAATTTTAATTTAATAATATTATATATTAATTTAAAAATAATAATAATTTTAGACAACATATGGTGATGAATAAAATGATGAAGGAAGTGGTTGTAAATATTCACGTACTGGTGCAATTGCTGGTACCAGATATCCTTCAGTATCAAGATTACCATCTGGTGATTTAATTGATATTGGTCCTTGTGGTGGTCTTGGTAAATTAATAATTTCACATTTATCATATAATTTTTGTGCATTATCTAATTTTTCAACAATATCAGAAAATTTACAACGATCACGTGCTTCACTTTTCCAACAATCAGACATTATTTGACAAATAAAAGTTGGACAATCTTCTGGTGGTATAAGCATTATTCCTTGTAATATTAATTTAACAACTTCTTCATTATTATGACCATAATATGGTTGTTTACCATATGAATATATTTCCCATAATACAACACCAAAACTCCAAACATCTGATTCAAGTGTAAAACGTCCATACAATACACTTTCTGGTGACATCCAACGAACTGGAAGCATTCTTGAACCACCAATCTAATATAAATATAAAAAAAAAATAATTTATTATAAACAATGAACAAACACAATAATGAAAAAAATAATATTTTATTATTATTGTTATCATACCTTGTAATAATCAGATGTATAAACATCTCTTGACATACCAAAATCAGCAATTTTAACAACAAGATCAAGACCAACAAGACAATTTCTACATGCTAAATCACGATGTACAAATCTTTGTGATGATAAATAATTCATACCAGCAGCAATTTGTACAGTAATATAATGTAATGATTCATGATTAAGTGGTGCTAAACCAGGTATTGTATTTTTTAATTCTTGTGAATTTGATCTTAATACATCAGCAAGATCACCATAAAGCATATATTCAAATATCATCCATGGTGAATTACTAGCATCACATTGAACAATACCAATTAATGATAATATATTATCATGTTTAAATGCAGACATTGTTTCAACTTCTCTCATAAAATCTTCTTCAGCTTCATGTGATGCTGAATCTTTTAATACTTTAACTGCTATTATTTCTTTACTATCACCATGATTAAGTTCACCTTTTTTAAATTAATTTTATATTTTAATCAAGTATTTATAGAAATTTAAAAATAATTAATTATAATCAAATTATATTTTTATTTACCTTTGTATACTTTTCCAAAACATCCTTCACCAATAACTTCAAGAAATGTTAAATTTTCTCTTCCTAATATTGGTACTTCAAGTGGTGTACTACCAAAATATTGTGTATTTGATGTATATTTAATTGGTAATAAATTTTCTTTTAAATTAATTGGTGCAAGCTAAATAATAAATAATAAATAATAAATAATTTAATTAATTAAAAAAAATATATATTAATTGATATATTAATATACTTACTCCTAATTTTTTACGTTTAGCTTTTTTTGTATAACAATGTCGTTTAAAAAAATATATTGATGATAACATTATAATCATAAATAAAATTGATAATACTATTACAATCAATTTTTCTGGACTTCCAGCATGATGTGGACTATCAAGCTTAAATTAAATATTAAATATATAAATTAGTTAATTGTAAAATTAATATTAATTTTAATTGTTAAAAAATATAATTAATTTACCTGTATATTATTTATTGTTAATGTTTTATTGATGATATTAGTTTTTGGTACAAGCATAATATTTGGTATTGCTTTTGGTTTTACTGGTAGTATTGAACGATTTGGACATTTTAAATCATCAGTTGGTATTGACATGTCATTTGGACATACACATCTTGATGTATTATTACGAAATTTTCTACATGCTGCATCTAAACCACATTTACCTGGATTATCACTACAATTATCAAATTTATTATCATTATTCATTAAATTCATTTTTGATAATTCCGAATTTTCAGATTTTAATTTTTTTTCACGTTTATCTCTTGTTTTATCTGTGGAAAAAAAATAATTTTTTTTTAAATATATTAATACAATTATTTATAAATAAATTTAAAAAAAAATTAAATTAATTTATAAATTTCAATTTGTTTCTATCAAATTTCTACGTAGAAAAATAATTTTAAAATATTATTTCGATTGATCTTTTAGAAAATTTCGATAACTTATTTATATAAGTATATTTTTTTTATATATATAAAAAAAAAAAAATACATAATATTATTAATTTATTAAATTAATAATTTGTATATTAATTAGAAAAAAATTAATTAAAATAATAAATTAAAATTATTAATTTTTTTTATAATAATTATTAAAATTTCTATTGAATATTTTTTGATAAAATGGATACAGTAACGAGTTTATATACATGTTGTTGATGTTGTTGATGATGTTGATGATTATACTGATAATAATGATGATGAAGACAGTAAAAGCATTCATGTTGTCGACATTCAAAAGGCTTTTCAACGGGTCATAGCGTTATCGCCACGGTCAGCAAACTTGGACAACGCGATCGCTCATAATATTCAAACTAAAATCTTCTCTCTAATGTTATTTTACGATTTTATTATTGCAATTTTATTATAATTATTATTATTATTTAAATCTATGTATTATTTTTTTATTCATATATATATATTTCAACGAATTTATTACGCCTCAAATATTAAATCTCTTTTATCCCTAAAAATATATTTTTTTTTAAATTTTTATCATTTTTAAAATTATTTTTTATCTATTTATCATAATCAATAACTATATATATATATTTTTTTTCATTTTATTTATATTTTTTTCTAATCATAACGACAACTATATTTATCATATTTATAATCACATTTTTTTTATTTATTTCTTAAACTCTTATCGTAAAATGAAAATACAAATAACAAATAATCACAAATAAATATATATAAAATAGAAATAAAAAAATTCTTGTGATTTGTTTTGATGGTTTAACAGAAGCTGGTTATAAAAAATAAATAAAAAAAAAAAAAGCTACATATAAAATAATAATAATATTAAATGAACAAGAGCGACCCTCGTGTTATCAATGACCCCATGAACGATCGTTGAAAGAGTCCGGGTATCGTTATTTTCTTATCTCAAAAAAAATTTTTTAAAGACTCATTTTGATTTGTAATAAAAAAAAGACATTAAAAAATTTAGTATTTAAATAAAAATTAAATGTCTTGGATAAAAAAAAAAAAAAACAATATCTGTTTATAAAACTTAATCTAAATTTGTTTTTATTATTTTTTTTTAAAATTATTTTACAATTGTTTATTCATAAAACAGGTCAATAAAAATATCTATAATTATTAATTCTTTGAATAATAAATAATTAAATAAAATTAAATTTTTTAAATAATTTTTTATAATTTTTTTTGGAGTTATCAAATTATTTCTAATAAATTTTTAAATTAATCATATATCAAATTTCAAATGCTGATTTTAAATGGCCCTTCGACTTGTTCACATCAATTTTAATCTAATGTCAAAAGATTATCAAAAATAAAAATAAATATGTATAGAAAAAAAAAATATAAAGAGGAAATAAGAGCAACAAAATAAAAAAAAATTAAAAAAAAAAAAAAAAAAGAGTTTCTTATCGAAATTTGATGATGATAATAATTGTAGAAACAAATTGTTATTACAAATTTATGATAAATAATTTTTTTTAAAATATTTTTACCACGATTAATCCTTGTTGTTTTATAATTTTCTTGATTTATCCTTTTTGCTAACATTTTTATAAATTTATAATAATATTAAATTATAAATTAAATTATTTTCACACTCAAACATAAAAAAAAATTTTTGTATAATTATTCACAAATGAACTAATTTCCACATTGTTTTATAAATTATCAAACTGTAATTTTATTTAAAAAAAATATATATATTTGTGATAAAACATTATCAAAATAAGTGTTGATAAAAAATATTATATTTTTAATTTTAATAATCCATTAATTATTATAACACATTAATATTATAAATTTATAATAACAAAATAAAATAAAATAATAAAAAAAATATATTTATAAATAACTTTGTAAAATAATTAAAAATAATTGATAATAATTATTTTAATCACTGAATAATTATTTTTATTTTATTTTTTAAATAATAAATTATTAGTTGATGCAACTTGTTCAACGTCAGTATTATAACTAAACATAATTTCAGGATTTTGTTTCATTTATTCCCTCCATAATCCCAAGATGAGAGGAGACATGACGAGACAGCTCAAAGTGTCTGAGAAAGTGCCACTGATTACTTTGTTTTCAACAAATAAAATGCCAGTCATTTAAAAAAAAATTTCTTTCATTTTACTACTATTGTTGAAATTAAATATAATATAATAGAAAAAAAAATATATGGTCCCACTGTGATGACTATCTGCAGACAATTGTTGTCTATTTTCCTGTTGACTAATGTAATCTTTGTTAAAATTACTAAAATCAAATGAAAATAAAAAAAAATCCTTTTTCCTTGATTTTATTCATGGTCAAGAGTAATATCTACTGAGTCAATAAGGAAATATTAAAAATGTTTTTCTTTCTTTTTTATTTTTTTTTTTTTTTTTTTTTTTTTTGTCTATTCAATAATCTCTGAGAATTTATCTGACTAATAGTAAACAATAGATTATTTTTTTTCTATGAAAATTGTCGTTGATAAAATATAAAAAATTAAATAAAAAAATTAATTTACAAATTTATTAATTTAAATAATTAATTTATAAAATTTATTTATAAAAATGTTTAATACAAGTTATGGATTAATTTTTAAAACTAAAAATAAATATTTCGAAACACACTTAGTCTATTTATTAATACCATTGATCAAAGTTATCTAAGATGATTCGTTGCCAGCTAAAATTAATATTCAAATAATAAAAAAATAAATTAAATTAATAAAAATTTATATAAAATATTATTTAAAGAAAATTGAGAAGAAAAATTTAAATTTTCATTTGAAATTTTTGACATTGGTTGTGTTATTGAACTGATTTTTTATTTGTAAAAATAATTTTAGATTAAAGATTAAATAAAAAGGAAGATTTAAACATGATTTATATTCTCAATAATATTTTATTTATTTATTTATTTTTTGAGCCTGTCGAATTAGTCACAAGTTGAAAGACATCATCAGATTTTCAGATAAGCCGCATCAAAAAGTTTTTATATTTTTTATTATTATTATTTTTTAATAAAAAAATTTATATTTTTTATTTATTTAACAAGTTTTATAATCATTTTATATTCAATTTTATTGTTATTTTTTTTTTTTACTATCTTGTGTTTCTTGATTTGTGTGGGTGGCTTTAAATTACTCCAACTAATACAACATGGGCACAATGCAATCAACAAAAACATACATTTTATTTTAACATATTTAAATAATATATATGAAAATTTAAATAAAAAATTATATATATTTAATAATAAAATACAAATTTATTTAAAATTTATTTTTAATTATAAATTAATAATAATAAAATGTATTTAAATTTTTTAAAAAAATTTCTTTGATCTATTTTTTTTTTGTAGATTAATTTATATTTATAAAATATATAAAAATATAATTTTAATTTATAAAAATAAAATAAATTTGACACTGAAAAATTATAATTCATATAAATATTTTAAAATTAAATTGATGTAATAAATTTTCTCAAATAAAAAATAATAAAAAAAATAACAAAAATTGTTAAAATTAAATGAAAAATTAAATTATTTATTAATAATAATTAACAACAATTTAATAAATAATATAGATTTTTAATAAATATTATAAATTAATTAATATATTAGATTTTTTTTTTTTTTTTTTGACAAAAATGAATGATTTTTGATGATCCATGTTTTTTTTTGATGTAAGTAGGCGAGGATGTCATAAAAATAAGAGGAAGAATGGGCAAAAAATAACATCTTAAATAAATATAAAAAAAAAAAAACATATATTTTTTTTAAAAAAAAATGTATATTTGAGTGAGAGAGGATAATAGTTTTGAGTGAGCACCAAAAGTTGGACAGTAAAGAGGCTGTTTATATGTTCGTTACAATCTTACACCTGGAGACAAAAATAGCTATGAAATAAATATTTTTTTATATTATTATTTCAATTTGAAATGAAGCATTTGTTCTTACTTTATAAACAATTGTAAGTACAATTCTATTTTTTGATTTTAAAAATTAATTTAATTTTTAAATTAAATTTATTATAAAAATTCATCAAAATAATATCAATTTATAATTCAAAAATTAATAATTTTTTAAATGACATCAAAATATAAATTTATAATTAATTTTTTATTTCAATTCAAAATTATTATTATTATTTTTTAGTATATTGTATTTTTTATAAAAATTTTTTATTTTTTTGCAAATTATTTTCTAGGTCATCATTAAACCCAAGTACAAAAAAAAAAAAAAAAAAAAAGTATAACAAGATTCAAGATTTGAAATATATGTTGGTGGTCATTCAGACCTCCCAATGTGGTTGAAAAAAAAAAATTTTATAACAGACTTGTAAAACTTACCAGAAAACATATAAGTACATATCAAAAAAATTTTTATTTAATAATCCACAAATAAAAAAAATTGCAAGGTATATTTCACTTGAAAATTTGAAATAAAAATAATCAAAAAAAAAAAAAAAATCAGTATTAATTTAATTTTTAATTAAATAAATAATTTATTAATTTGATTAAAAAAAAAATTGTATTAATTTAGAAAATAAAGAGTAAATTTAATACAATAAATTGTAAAAAAAAATTTAATGTAATTTACTTTTTTATTTACGTAAATAAATGTACATCTTTTTTAAATTTTTTTTTCTATCATAATTTTGAAATTTAAAAGATCAAATAATTTTTGCCGACAGTGTAAGATGTGTGTTAAATAAAATATATAAAATTATGACATATGGATGGTGTATGGCCATCTTGATAATAATAATTTGATAAAAAAAAATTTTTTTATTATTAAAAAAAAATGTTATTATTTTGAGTTAAGTTATTTATTTTTTAAAATACTTAATATTTTTAATTGTCAGATCTTACTTACCCTTCATAATGTCATTTATTTTTTTAGTATTTATTATTTCTTTGTCGGGGGGTATGTTTGTCAAAGGATATCCAGCCAAATGTTAAAATGACAAGAACCAATTGGATGTTTATTTAAAATATTAAAATGGAGTTGAGTTTATTTCTTTATGTATATTCAAAATGTGCAATATATATATTTTTTTTATTTTTAATTTCATATGTTATTTTATTATTTTTTTATATCATTTTTCTTACTTGTTTATTTTCATTTTCCAATAAAAATAAATCGAAAAAAAAACTTGTATTTGGTTTTTTTTTAAGTCTTAAGTGTACTTGGAAAATCATAGAGCTTTTTTTTTTTAGTTTTTTCAACGTCAATTTTTATAAAATATATCGGGGTTGACCTGAATTTATTTATTTAAAATTGTATATTGAAAATATTTTATAGAAAGTTTTTTAAATATTTTTAAGTAAATTTAAAGTTACAAATTTGTTTTTTTTTTTTTACATAAACTTGTAATTGTTATTTATTTATGTTTTTTTATTTAATTTAAAAATTTCTTGTTTAATTTTATTTAATGTTTATTAAATTACAATTTATTTTGTATTCATGTTTAGTATAATTTTTTTATTGGATTTATTAATAAAAGTTTGATAAATTGAGTGTAAAATAATGAATAAAAAAATTATATTTTTTATTATATTAAAAGAAAATTTATTAAATATATTTAATTGACAATTAAAAATTTATAATTAGTAACAAATTTTAATATTTTTTTATATTTAGTACTTGTTTATTTAATTTTTTTATTTATAAATTTAAAAATTTTATTTGTTATATTTAACTGAAGCTTTTTATTTATTTTCTAATGTTAAATTTTGTAATGACGTAATTATTTTTAAGCTCTTGATATTATAATAAGACATTGATTGATATTTGGATCTGGATTTACTCAACAGGGCTCATTTAGTTCTATTCAACTTGAATTTAATCAAACATGAATTAGAAAATTAATAAAATATTTTATCAAACGAAAAATTAATAATGCATTTATATTAAATGAAAGAAATCATTCTAAATAATTTAAAATTAAAAAGAACCTTGAAGCTATATTTTTTTTTTGGTGGAGAAATAAATTTAGAAAATCGAAAATTACTACGAGCGTTACGTCAATTTCAACGATTTCGATTTAATTTTTCTGCAGAAAATATTCAAAGGATCGTCTCAAAAATTTACAGGATAATAGAAAAAATAATTTTAAATAATTTAGAATAAAAAACTATCAGGAAGTATATATTTTTTTTAAAGATATAAATTTAAGAACTTGAAAGTATATTACATGAATTATTTAATTTTCATTATTTCTACAGCATGTTTTTTTTTTTTCTAGTAACTAAACTCTTCAAAGGATTGACTCAAAAATTTACAGGATAATAAAAGATAAAATTCTCAACAATTTAGAATTAAAAAATCTTTGATATTTTATTTTTTTATGAAGATATAAATTTAGAAAGCCAAAAAGTACTCTATGCATTATTTTTACGATTTCAATTAAAATTTTTCTACAGCAACTAAAATCCTCCAAAAGGTTGTCTTAAAAATTTACAGGTTAATAACAAAAAGAATTATAAATAATTTATAATAAAAAAGTTTGAAAAATATTTTTTTTTTTTTAGATATAAAAATTTAATAAACCAAAAAAATTCTACAGCATTATTTAATCTTAATTATAAAAAAGAATTTCATTTATTGTAAAATAAATAATTTTAAAAATAAAAATATACAATTTCATTTTATCAAATTTATTTTTTGTTATATAAAAAAAAAAAAAAAAATCAACTAAAAATAATATTTTTAAAACAAAAAACATTTGCCAAAAAAAATTTAAAAAAAAATTAAAAATAAATATTATTTTTCAATCAATTATAAAAATAAATGTAATATTTTTTAATAAAAATTATAAATAAAAAATAAAAAATTTTTGTTCTTTTATTATTGATTAAATTATTTAAACTAATTTAAAAATAATATTATTATTATTTAGTTGTGAGAGTTGACAAGATCATGTTCCAATTGATTATTATTTCAGTGAATATAATTGAAATTTAATTTTCAATAGAACTACAAATAACATTCTCTAAAATTTAAATTTAAATAAAATTAATTATATACAAATATTATAACAAGTCAATGTAAAATGTCATTTAAATATTTGTCAGTGTGTCTTTTGTAATTAACAAGATAAAATAAATCAACACTGTCATTATGTCTTCAACTAAAATTTAAATTAATTTAATTATCAAAATGGAAATTCTGTCAACTTAATAATTTTCAACAGAACAAAACAAAAAAAAACACTCAACAAATAAAAAAAAAATAAAAACTTACAGAAAATAATTTAAAACATTTTATTTAAAAAATAATTAAATTTCATATTTTTTATTAGTTATTATTAGTTTTTTTTAATTTTTTTTTTTGTCTATTTATTCAAGTGAAAGACACTTTTGTAGAGAAATTTTTTTATCTATTTTATAATGTAATTTATAATTTATTATATTTTTATTAAATATTTTTTATTTATTATTTATTATTTGGTCTATCGATGATTCTATCGAAGCTTGTACGATATTATATTTAATATTTTTTTATATAATTATATAATTAATAAAATGCATAATATAATCCTCCTGAAGTTTAATTAATTATCTATTATAATAAAATTCATTTTTATTAAATGTGCGATATTTAAAAATGCGTAATTAAATTTCATTTTTTAGTATACAATTTTTCGTATATTAACCCGCACAGAAAAATCTCAGTCTTAAACGAGCTTCCAGTCTTAAAACGCGCTTCATTGAACTTAAACTGTCTTGTGAGATCTTAAACGAACTTCCATTAGCTTCCCAAATAAAATCACAAGTTTTTCCGAGGTCCTCAAACTCTTTCAAAGGCTTGAATTAAAAGACTTCGAAAGCATTCAAATCTCGGTCTTTCAGACGCTTGATTTAAAAGACTTCAAAAGCGTTCACATTTCTCAGTCTTTCAAAAGCTTGATTTAAAAGACTTCAAAAGGGTTCAAATTCTCAGTCTTTTAGAAGCGTGATTTAAAAGACTTCAAAAGCGTTCACATTTTTCAGTCTTTTAGAAGCTTGATTTAAAAGACTTCGAAAGTTTTTAGGTTTAAAAAAAAAAAAAAATTCAATAAATACGATTTCGAAAGCTTGTAGTCTTAAAATTAAAGGCTTTAAAACTTATTTCAATGAAAATTTTATTTGGGAAGCTAATGGAAGTTCGTTTAAGATCTCACAAGACAGTTTAAGTTCAATAAAGCGCGATTTAAGACTGAGATTTTTCTGTTCGGGACTTAGAAAAAATTCAAACTGCCTGATATAAAATTGTTAAGATTTTTATCATTTTGTATATTAAATAAGTAGCGGATTTCAATTAATATGTAGCTGTTATCATTTATTAATTGATGTTATTGGTTAATTTTTTTTTATTTATATATTTTTTGACAAAAAAAAATTCAAGTTTGATTGCTTGTAGTGTATTTAATTTTATAATTCACTCTAAATATTTATTCAAGTTTTCATGTTATAAAATTTTTTAAAATAACAAAAATTAGAAACTCAAAGTCTAAGTAGTAAATATATTCACTTATTTTCAATTGATGATGTGGTTGAGTGGTCAACCTATCCGACTTCCACCCAAGAAACCTGTGATCGATCCCGTGCAGATTTTTTTTTTTTGGAAAAATTTTACAAATTTAAAAAAAAAGAAAAAAAAAAAATGAAAGACTCCGAAGTCTTTAATTTAAAGACTTCGGATTTAAGAGTTCGAAAGCCTGAGGTCTTCCATTGAAAGACTTCAGAAGCTCGAAGTCTTTCATTTTAAGACTTTATATTTAAGAGTTCGAAAGCCTGAGGTCTTCCATAGAAAGACTTTGCAAGCCCGAAGTCTTTCATAGGAAGTCTTCCGAAGACTTCCTAGTTGGACAAATGAAGCGCGTTTTAAGACTTCAAAGGATTTTAAGTTCGTTTAAGACTGAGATTTTTCTGTTCGGGTTACAATAAGAATTTTAATATAAATCATATTTTTATAAAAATTTTTATTTAGTTTATAAATTTAAAATTGTTTTTTTTTTTTTAAATGGTCAGTTTTTGTTTTATCTAAATTTTTATCTAAATTTGAATTTATACTAATTTCATTGTTTTTAATTTAAAAAAAAACTTGTGGTCTTTTTTTTCTTTTTATATATTTTTTTTAGTAATACAAGTTTGAGAAATATTAAATATATTTTATAAATTTATTCTAATTAAATTCGGCATTTATCCAAGTCTTTATATATATATATATTTATTTTATTTTTAAATAAATAATTAAACTAATTAAAATGATAAATTAATTATTATTTTTATATTTTATTGTGCAATTTAAATTTAAAATGCAAAGAGGCCAATTTTTTTTAAAATAATATTATTTATATAAATCTACAATATATATTTTTAATTTATTAAATTATTTATATTATAATTAATAAATTTATTTTTTAATTGTCATTTTATATATATATTTTTGTTTAAATTTATTTATTCATTTTTTTTTCTATTTAATACCATTTGGTTTATTAATTAATTTATACTTAATTGATAATTTACTTTTGAAAAGATAAGTTTTAATTAATTAATTGTGTATTTATAAATAAAATTTAATATTATAATTTTTGTTGTTCCAAACTGCCTCCAGGATCAATGGAGCTTGGCATTATGGTCAGGGTTGTATCATTTTCACCAAGTAATGCTGCTTTTTCACTTGATAATTCATTATCATTATCAGCATTATATTCAGTGTCTACAATTGTATCATCTAGGTCACATTCTACTGTCACTAAAAAAAAAAAAAAAAAAAAAATCAAAAGAATTTTTATATAAATGTGTATATTTATTTTTGAGTTGTTGGATTATTTAGTGGTCTTGTTATTTTATTTTATTTTTTTTGTTTTTATAAATTATTTTCTTTGTTTTTTTGTAGAAAAGCTTCAGGGCTACATTCATGTTTTATTAATCCTTTTTTAGATGATAAAACCAACCCAAAGAGACATGTATATATATAAATTTTTTATATCTAATTTTTTATAATTTAGAAAAATAATGTTTTGTTTATAAATTTTAGTTTAATGTTCCTTTTTTTTATTTTAACTGGTTGACTGAAGGGCACTTTGATTACATAGTAAATATTTATTTGTTTATTAATTTTGAATGTTAACGAAATATGTTATAAACAAAAAAAATAATAATAAGTTATTGTTTAAATAATTGCAGTGTTGATAAAAATGATAATAATTAATAAAAAAAATTATTTATCTGTGAAAAAAATTTTAAAAATCAATTGAGACTTTTTTTTTTTAGATAAAATTTCGATTCGAGATACCCTGTGAGCAACTTTTTTATAAAATCTATAAAAAAAAAATAAAATAACAACTAGATATTGTTTAAATAATTGAAATAATAATTATAAAGACAAAAAAGATTGAAAAAAAATTTTATTTATTAAGAAAATTGAAAAAATAATTCAGCAGATTTAAAAAAATAGAAAGAATTTCGATTCGAGATACCCTGTAAGCAACTTTTTTTTAAAAATGTAATAAAATAACAAATTATTTTTTAAATATCATTTTTAACATTATATCAATCACTTAAACAATAATTTCTTTTTTAAAAAAAGTTGCTTACAGGGTGTCGAATTGAAATTTTATCTAAAAAAAAAAAGTCTCAATTGATTTTTTCAATTGATAAATAAATTTTTTTATTCATAATTATCATTATTATCAACATTGCAATTATTTAAACAATAATTTCTTAATATTATTATTTTTTTATTACATTTTTAAAAATTTTCTACTCACAGGATTGAAAAATATTCAAATAAAATTACCATTACCTCAGTCAACCAGTTTTACTGACAAACATTCTGGTCTTGCTCATGTATTATTTATATATAAAACAATAAATAAATAAAAATCAATAATTTTATTTAAAATTAAATAAAAAATATAAAATTTATATAAAAATAATATTGATAATTTATTAATTAATTACCAGTGGATTTATCAAAGTCACCATTATAATTTGAGCCAGGATGTTGATAACTACTTGGTGCTATTTTATTTTCTGGTAATGTTGGTACAATTATAACAACACCATCATCAATATTTGATAATGAAGTAGATGAATAAGAAGGTATTGTTTTCATTGTTGTTGTTGATGGTTCATTAACTTGTACCAAATGTGATACCATTGAGCTTGAAATATAAAATAAAACAATATAAAAAAATCCATAAGTATATAAATAAAAAAAATAATATATAAATATAAAAATAAAAATAAAAGACAAAAGAAACCAAAATTGATGTTACAGCATAAAATAGTCACAAAGATTGATAGTAAAAAAAAGAAAAAAAAATTTACCAGGATCATGAAAAAGAGAAAAAATAATATATCTTTTATAAAAAAAAAAAAAAAACGACAACAATTCAAGATAAAAAAATAAAATTTATAAATATAAATATATATAATATTTAATATAATATAAAAAAATTTATTATAATATAAATAATTAATAAAATATAAATAAAAAAACCTTAACGTGACTTTTTTTTTAACTCTGCTACCAAGATCAGAATAACCACGATGTATTTGTCTTGGTTTTATTAATTTACCAATATCACGTTTTGTTTTTAATGTTGGTGAACTTGGTTCTGATAATTGTTTATCAACTAATATTGGTTTAAGTACAGTATTATCATTTTTTTTATAACTTGGTATTCTACTACATGGTTCATTAACAACCATTGGTAACGACAATAATCTTTTACGATCTTCCATATAAAGTTCAATTAATTGATCCAATTTTGATTCAATATCATCAACCTTAAATAATTAAATTAATAAAATTATTATTATATTAAAATGATATATATTATAATATATTTATTTAATTTTTGTTTACCTGTCTTTCTGTTTTAACTATCCTCGATGCAAGACTACTTTTTGATACATAAACATCTCTTGACTTTGAACCTTGTCTTCCCAATATTTGATCTAATCTATGCAAGATAAATAAAAAAAAAAAAAAAAACAAACAAAAATAAACAGTGAATTGTTCATTTATTTATTTTATCAACAACTAAATAAATATATGCAACACAAAAAATTATAATCTACATATAAAGCATAACCAATTTGTGTCACAACATTGCATATAGAAAATTAAAATAATAAAAGCACATTTTTAAATTTATCATGCATTATAAAGCTCTTAAAAAAATTAAGCAAATTAAGATATAAATTTAGATTATTTTTTTATTTTAATAGTTGATAAAAATTTTTGATAAAAATTTAGATAAACCCGACAGATAACTGATGAAAAAAAAAAAAATTTAAAAATAAATTTTCAGCTAACTGCAAGCTCGTTTTGTGATAAATTTTTTTTTTTAAATATTATTATCAAATAAAATTGATTAATAAAAAAAAAAAATTTTTAACACAACACATAAAACATGTAAACCTACAATATATATTTACTATATAATTTGAATTTTATAATTTTTAAATTTTATAAATAAAAAATTTTCTACACATTTAACATTTGCTGAAGCTCGAATTTAATAATTTTTTTAAAAAAAATTATTAACAACAAAAATAACGTTCATTTATCGAGAGTAATATATATTTATATATTTTTTTAAAAATTTTAAAATATGTGAATTTAGGTACTCTCATTAAGAAGGTACCTGAATTGAAGATTTCGTACGCGATTCAGTAAATCAGCGTGGCCACTGCTATATTGTTCGATCACGTCCTTGACGTCGTAAGGTTTCAGAGCTTCTCTAAACTTCTTGCGGGCCACAAAGTACTTGAGCTGCGATAACAGCACACAAGCCGTGTTTATCATTTTTTAAATTTTATATTATTATATATATTTTTAATATTTATTAATCATTTACTATCGATTGACATAATTATATTAATTATATCGAATTTTTTTTTATTATTTTTTTTTCATAATAATTAATAATTATTTGATAATTTTATTAATGTTATTTGATTGTAATAAATATCACGTTTATATTGATATTAATTTTTTTAATTAATATTAATTCATTATTATTTAAATTATTAATTTAACAAAGCTGGCAAGCCATTTCAAAGTTACTCAAAAACTTTACATCCGCACAAATGACATATTTTCGAAATAAAACAGGTAAATTTAATTTTTTTTTTATTATTATTAATTGTTATTGTTAAATTGACAAATTAACACAACGAGGAAAATATTTTTAATATATTTTTTATTTTATATATATTTTATGATATATTAATAATTGAATTTAAAAATAATAAATTTTTAAAACAAAATTAATTGAATTTAATTTTTTGTTTATTAGATAGATAGATTGTTAATTATTTTAATAATTAATGAGAAAATTTTTTTTTAATAAAGTGTATTGTAAAATTAAATAGACAAGGATATAATTTATGTGAATTATAAAAAAAACTTTAAATAAAAAAAAGACATCACGCACTAACATGCCAAATATTGTGTCAAATTTTAATTGATAAGTGAATTTTTTATAGCATAGAATAATAGAATAATAAAATAAGATAATTAAAAAAAAATAGCAATTAAAAAATTATTATAAAATACAAAAATAAAATGTATTTAAAAAATTTATAATATTTTTTTTTTTTGTGTCAAAAAGTAGAGTAGGTGCATGAAAAACGTTTTTTTTTTTAAACAAAATTAATTTTTATTTTTAAATAATTATCAAGACAGTAATTGTGCCTTTTAAAAAACCACCACAAATTATTAAAAAAATTATAAAAATTATCTAAAATACTACATTAAAGAGAGTTATAATTTCTCATTATAATTCAAATATAAAAAAAAAAATTTAGCATTCACAAAAAATGCTATCAATATAAAACTAACATTATTCAAAAAAACAAAAAATCTATACAAGTAAATCTACATATGATAAACTGAGAAAATAATTTTTCACGTATATAAAATTTTCAGTGTATTTAAAACTTTACTCAGATAATGTGACGATTTACTTGAGCAAAAGAAGAGCGAAAAAAAAAAAAAAAAATTTCTTTGAAGTAAGAATATATACTTGAATATATTTAAAGAAAATTTGTAAAAAATTGAAAAAAAAATGTTATTATTTAAAACTACCACTACCACCAACAGCGAACGAATAGACATCATCATCATCATTTGTTGGGCTACCTATTTTGAATATTTTTGACGCGGCTGATGAGGTCGACATGGCCTGCGGAATATTGCTCGATGACATCTTTAACGTCATATGGCTTCAGAGCCTCTTTGAATTTTCGTCTTGCCACCAAGAATTTGATCTAACATTGACAATTTTTTTTTTTTTTTTTTAATATATTTTTTTTTGAATTTAAATGACAATAAGTATATATAACTAAAAATAAATAATATCACAATGAAATATTATAAATATTCAGAATATATTTACTAATATAAATAAATAATTGAAATAATAAAAAATATACCTAATAATATGAAAAAAAAAAATAATTAAAATCAAAATAAAAATATCCCATTAAATGTATATTAATTATTCGTTCGCTCTCAGCTAAATATTTAGCAAATTGCATTTTAAAAAAATATTAAAATTATCAAATATATATTTTCAATACAATATATAAATATCTTATTAAAAAAAAAATATAAAATTAATGTTATTTTAAAAAATAATAATAATAATTTAAATTACTTGTCAAAATAAAAGCCCCGTCATTCTTGCAACTCTCTACCTTCATCATAAATTTTTGGCTCATTGCCATTATTCAATACACAATAATCAAAATAAATAATAAAAAATAAAAAAAATATACTCGATATCAAACAAATAGATATATAAATTATTAAAAAATAAAATAAAAAAATAAATATATATTTTTTATCGAAAAAATTGATATGTAAATTTGAAAAATATTCAATTGAATTTTAATTAAATCAAATGATAATTTATAAAATAAAAATAGCAAAATCAATGAAATATTTATATAATTATTCAACTTGAATTACCAAGTACCAGACAAATTAATAAATATTTTTTTAAAATAAATGATAAAAAAATAATAAACATTATTCACCTTTCTTATTGCTCGTATTGCTGTTTTGTGTTTTTTAGTTAAATGAATGCATCTAGATGGTTCTTCTTCTTCATCTAAATTAAAAAGTAAAACTTTGATGAAAGAAAAAATATTAAAAAATGATGAAATTAAAAAAAAAAAAATATATATATATATATATAAATTTTTAATTATATAATGATAAATTAATAACACACCATCTGAATTTTTTTTAGACAATGCAGTTTCAGCAACAGAATCTTCCGAATAACTTGCATTTAAATTTTTATTTTGTATTTCATTTGTGTCATTTATTAATCCATGATTATGATTACCAACTCCTGTTGACATTAATAGACCTATTTTTACAATAAAATTATTAATAAAAATATATGAATTTTAATTATTTATCATTTACCTTGACATAAAATTTTTGATTAAATGATTAAAATTATAATTGGGTTGATAATATAAGTTAATATACATATCGAAGTGAAAAAATAAAAAAAAAAATTAACAAAAAATATTATTATTAACAATAAAAGTAAATAGAAAAAAAAATAAAAAAAAAAAACTGACCCAGATTCTCAGCCGATGAGATAAGGTCTGTAAAAACTCGCGGAGTAGTGGTACGTTGATAATTATGATGAGACAATTTTTGCCCACCTGGACTGTGCAATGACGTGCTTTTGTTACGTCGTATCGTTGGCAGACGACTGACGAATGAAGCATTGTGCTTGAAACTGGAAGACAAGCGACTGAAATATTATTTAAAAAAAATATATATAAAATAATTTTAAATTTAAAATAAAAAATATTTGTTATTAATCCATGTAAAAAAAGAAAATTATTAAATTTAATTGATGAAATTTTTTTTTTTTTAATCACCTTGGTGGACTGGATAGAGGTACTTGATGAATTTTCCATGTTGCAATGCTCATACTGTGTTCATCAGCAGCATAACAACGCCAAACTGATTGAATTAATGTTGCTGCTGGTTGACGTCTTCTAATCATATGTTTTTGACGTTGTTGTTGTTGAACTTTTAATGCAAAACCTGAACCAAGTATTCCCTATATAAAATGACATTTTAAAAATTATATAAATTAAAAATATTAATAATTAATTTTAAATTAAATATATAAAAACATACAGCTGGTAAAGCAAAAAATGAAATTCCCAATAATGCACAAAATGATGCAATAATTTTTCCTTGCCATGTTTTTGGTACAGCATCACCATATCCAACAGTACACAGTGTAATCTATCAATAAAATAAAAATTAAAATGACAAATATAATAAAAAAATTTAAATTTAATGTTGTATAAACTTACAACACCCCACCATAGTGCTTTTGCATAATTATTAAAATGTTCATCATCACGTTCAGCAAGATACACAAGAAAACTTGCAAATATTAATCCAAGAAAACCAATGTAAAGTGTTGTAATAAGTTCCTTAAATAAATTTAATAACAATTAAATAATATTTAATTAAATTGATAAACAAAAATATAAAATAATAATTATATTAATATATTTTACCTGACGATGAGCATAAACAACACTTCCAAGAAGTTTCCAAGTACCACCACGACGATCCATACGAACCATTCTTAATATTTGAAAAAATCTTAAACCTCTTAATGCACTTGCTGCAAATACTTGACCACTGCTTCTCATTGCAAGTACAACAATACTTGCCATAATTGTTATCATATCTTTTATTTATAAAAAAATTAATTAATTAAATTATTAATATTTATTTTATTTGATTTGTGTTTTTTTTTTTTTTTTTTTTGTTACCTATAATACAAAATGGTCGACGAAGAAATTTTAAACGACCAATTGGTGTTTGATATCTTGATCGACATCCTGATGACCATAATCTTGATGATAAAAATTATAAATTAAATTAATAAAATTAATTTGTTGATTGATAGTTTAATATATTTACCTGAAACAAAATTCCATTCCAAACCATATAACTACTACGAGTTCCATGTAATATAACAAAAGACCAGCTTCTTTTTCGTATTCATCAATTGTACTGAATACTGATAATACCAGACAAGTAAAAACCATACAAAAACTGAAAATAAATTTAATAAATAATTGTCAATTTTTTCTACTTAAAAATTTAATATTCATACAATTTTAAAAAGTTTGTAAATAAATTTAGATAAAATAATAATTAATAAACAATATAAATTATTATTTTTTTTATAATAATTAATGATAAATTAAAATTTGAAATATTCAATGTTGCTTACACAATCATATGATAGGTAACAGCATATATACCCCTAGGTCGTTCAAGAAAATTATAAAAGTTTGTTTGTAGTCTACGATAACGGGCATCTCTTCTAGTCGCCCTGTAGTTTATCGGTCGTCCCAATAATGACATTCTGGGCGCTGTCAAGCGTCCACTAGCTCCTCTTCCTCCTCGTCCTCCTCCGCCTCTGGCAGAAGTAGCCTCGTCAACACTGTCACCGATGTACCTTTATTTTTTTTTTTTTTGAATTTTTTTTTTTATACATTTTTCATATTATTATTAATTGTTTTTTATTTTTAATTTTTATCATAATTTATTATTAAAAAATATATTTATCTATCTATTATCAAACTATGTACTTAAAAAATCAAACTAACTTGATAATTTTTTATTTTTTTATCACAAGAGTCATTATTATTTCTTATTTCTCTCCCATTATTATCAAATAAAAAATAAATATACAAATCTTCTACTACCTTACTTTATATATATTTTTTTTTTTTAATTTATTGTCAATTTTAAATTGCTGGTTTTAGGAAAATCCTATATGAAGGTGATACCCATTGTAGGGTAGTTTTAAAATAAAAAATCAACAAAAAAAAAAAAAAAAAACTTAGATATCTCTGATCTGTATGTGTCAGAGCCAAACCAATATCGATTTTTTTTTTTTTAGTAAATTATTGGCTCTCACCCATCATCAGACCACTTGAAAAAAAAAAAAAAAAAAAGAAAATAAGAAAATTTTATATTATCAATTTTCTTTTTTTTCAATCTGCATGTAATCTGTATTTGATGGTTAAATATTTAAAAAAAAAATAAATAAATAATTACTTATTTGATTATTTATTTAAATAAAAATTAAATATTGATATTATATGTTTGGGTTTATCAGATATTGGTTTAAGAGGTTTTGATTATACCTGAGTGATTTATGATCCATCATGTCGAGGGTATGAAATCGTACAGAGGTAGTCGCGTAGTATGTTGTTACGCCAGTTGCGTGTTTTCCGGTGTTGTTGTGGGAGTCTGAGTCATGCTCAAGACTTGATGAACGTAAGACGAAATGTGGGGTGAGTAGAGGACGATGAAGTAAAGTCGGACTGCCATCAGCCGACAATGGCTCCGACGTCATTATCGCTAAATGCATCATACATATTTTTTTTTTTTTTTTTTTTTTTTTATTTATATATTTTTATTAAAATAATTTAAAATTATATAATATTTTGTTTAATTATTAATTAATTTTTTAAATTTTTATTTGAATAAAAAATTAATAATTTAATAAACATATTTTTTTTAAGAAAATTTGAGGAAGTAATTAATATTTATAATTTTTTATAACGACTAAATATTATGATTAAAATATTTCATACACAAATTTACCATTGAAATTATTATTTAAGCAAAATATTCTGGTAAATAATTTTAAGTTGATAAATATTTAATAAATTTATAATTAATTTAAAATTATATAATAAATAAATTTTTTAATTTAATTTAATCATGTCTTTGATAAATTTTTGATTAATTTATTTTTTATAATTTGATAATTGATAATATTATGTGGAACATTTTCTACTAGATTTTTAACTGGTAAATTTTTGTTGATGATATTTAGTCATTGATAATATTTATTATTAAAATATCATATTGAAAAAAAATATAATAAATCTGACAAACGGACGAGAGTTAATCGCTCACCACTCGAGTGTCAGCTCAACCTGCTATCTCTTCTTTTAAAACTCATGTCTTGTGATTAATCAAAACTGATGAAATGTTGGATCTGTAAAATCAAAAAAACGCAATAAAAAAAATATAAAAAAAAAAAAAATATAAATAAACAATTTAACACCGAAATTTTGTTGTATAAATTATAAATTATCACGATAATTTTAACAAGCAATTTTTATATTTATTAATAACAACTATCATATTTTTTTTTGTTTTTTTCTTAAATTATAATTTTTATATTAAATTTTTTTAATAATATATATATTCATGCATTTTTTTTTTATTATTTTTACCCAATTGAAATTTAATAAAACCAAGTCAGGGTAAAAAGCTCATCAAAAGTCAAACATAAACTTGATTGCAATTTTATATTTATTAAAATATATATCAAAAATAAATAGCTTCTCATAAATATATAATCAAATGACAATTATTATATACATCTTTTATATTTTTAAATCAAGCTCAATGTATTTTAAAATCATGCTTTGTTGTGTCATTTAAAAAAAGCTCATCATTTATTTTATTTTATTTTTTATATTGAACTTTATTTAATTTATACAGTAATATATTATCCATCTTTGTATTCAAAATTTTATATATTTTATTCAAATATGTATATATTGAGTAGCTTTTCTAAAAAAAAGCATCAACTGTTTTTCATTTTATTTTTTTTTTACGTATATATATTGTGAATAAAAATTTTCATGTACATCAGCAACCGACGACAACCAATCTCTTGACACAAAATAAATAAAATATATAAAAATATAAATAAATAAATATATGAAATATAAAAAAATATAATCAGTCAGTGTGTCACTCACTTTGAAATAAAAATATCAGATGAAAATTTTAAACAGTAAAAAAGAAAATACATTTATTTGGTGTTGGAAATAATAAAAATTTAAAAATTATATATATATACGTTTATTTGTAAAAAAATGAATAAAAGTAGAACAAAAATAATATTGTTTTTTTATAAAAAAAATATAAAAAATATAAAAAATATAAAAAATATAGGTGAAAAGGCTTTTCTTCCAGTTCACCTGTGTCAATCAAAAATTTCAGTCAGCAATCGAACAAAGCTAATCATTGGAAAAACGTGTTCAACCCTAAAAACCAGCCTCAATAAAAAAAAAAAAATAAAATATTGAACCTTGATTTTCTACTTTGTACACATTGCACGATAATTTTACTTATCAAATGTCAAAATTTATATAAGCAATATCAAATAAAAATATATAATTTTATAAAATATTAGATAAATAAATTTTAAGTTATTTTTACGTGATAAATTTATTCTGGTTTAAATTAAAAAAAAAAATAAATTAAACTTTAAAATTTAATTTTTATATTAAAATAAATTAATTTATAATTTAAAAATTATTTATTTATAAAATTAAATTAATATATTATTAAATTATAAAATAATATAAATTATTTTGCATAATTAGATAAAAAATTATTTAAAAAATAAAATTAATTTTTAAAATTTTATTGTTTTGAAAATAATATGGTTCATCTAATTAACTCATTTTCATATTTTTTTTATTATTTTTATTTTTTTTTAAAATATGTTTGTATACACAAGAGATTGTTGAGTGGAAAATAAAGAGATCATCATCAAAGAACATAAAAAAAAATCTCTTGTGTTGAATTAAAGTTTTTTTTTTTCTATTATTATTTTTTATTATAAATTTTTCTTTTTTTTTCTGTTAAGAAAAATCTTTCTTTTATCATTTTCATTACTGTTGTTTTACACAATGAATATATACTTGGTTTATAAATAAAATAAAAAAATACGTGATAAAAGTTGGATGAGTAAGAAATTTTTTTCTTTTTGTTATATAAAGATTGAAAAAATAAATTAAATTATTCTTTTTGTTTTTTGAAAAGACGAATAAAAATAGTGACCTTTTGACTTGATTTGCGGTTTTGTAATTTAAGATTCAATATATATAAAAGACTAAAAGTTAGAATGTGAAATACTAAAAAAAAATTGTGATGAAAAAAATAATAAATAAGCTCAACAAGATTGAGTGAATAAAAAAATAAAATATATCTTTTCATGATAAATAAAAGAAGAAAATTGAAACAATGATTGTAAAATTTGACGTCAATAATTCAAGTATTGTTGTACATTTTTATAAAATTTTATTATCAGTTTGTATTTTGATAATTCGTTTGGAAAAATAAATATGAAACAAACAAACAGTAAAATTTTGTTTATCATTTTTTTTTTTTTTATATTATCAATATTAAATCTATATTGTCAATATAAAATCTCAGTTGTTTTATTGTTTAATAAATGATAAAATGTTAAAAATAAATATTGAAAAAAAAATACAAATAAATTTAATCTAACTAAAAAAAAGTTTATTTAAATTTTCATATTATTTTTATAAAATTAATATTTATTTTTCATTTAATTTAAAAAAAAATTTAAGATAAACCAATATGTTTAAATCTTTTTAAATTGAATTTATATTTACTAAATTGTAAATCACGTTTAAGAAACTATCGATTACATTTTATAGTTTAATTAAGTAATAGAAAGTCAAGTTAATTCTCAACAACAAAATAACTTTAAACGACAAAATTTTACATTATTATTATTGTTTTTATATATTTTTTTTTACACTTTGATGAATAAGTTTAATATATATACAACAAAACTTTGTTGGCTGCATTACAGTAAATTTAAAAAAAAAAAAAACTTCAAAACTTTTATTTAAAAATATAAAAAAGCTCAATATCAAAATTATAGATAATAATTTAAACAATTAATTTAATATTTATAATTTTATTAAAATTATATAATAAAAAATTAAAAAATTAATTTACCAAATAAAATTTTAAAATAAAAAAAATAAAGATATAAATAATTTTTTAAAATAAAATTTTTATTTTGATGTTTAGGGGTTAATTTTTATAGGGTAGTTTAAGTTGACTGGTTCATTAAATATTTCTAAAAATTATATGGGATATTGAGAGCTTATTTTCATTGAATATAAAATATAAAAAAAAAAGGGATGAAACTTGAAAATCATATTGATATAAAAAAAAAAAAAAAAAAATGAGGGAAAAATTTCTGAAATAGCAACTTTGCAAGTGTACAAATCATTCAATCTTTTTTTTTATTTTTATTTTTATATTATTCTTATTTTTCTTTGGGTTATAAATTTTTCTTTTTTTATATATTTTTATTATTATTATATTTTCTGTTTGAAAGCATTTGACAAATTGGTTGAGTATCGATTGATGAAATTACTAACGAGCTTGCGACAAGCTTGAATTATTTTTGGCAAAAAGACTAAAAGTACTTATCATATTTTTATATTTTTTATTTTAATATTTATCATATTTTACCCTCATAAAATTCAAAAAAATAAGCTATAATAAAAATAAAAAATAAATCAAACATTTGTCATAAATAATAATGTTAAAATATCATAAATTTTATATTTTGCAATAAAATTTTATTCAATGATTATCATTAGATTAATTTAACTAGTAAAAATAAAAATATATAATAATTATATTTAAATAATTATTTATAATATTTTTTATAAAAATAATAATAAACTTGACTTAAAAAATTAATTAATTAAAATTCAAAAAAAAAACAAATTTTATAAACACAAAATTACAAAATTTTTTATATATAGCTATTAAAAAAAATAATTTAACTGTTAATTTTTTAGTTTTTCTATTTTAAAATTGATGATAAATAATTGCTCAAAATAATCATTTATCATATTGATTTTATAAAACGAAAAAAATAAATAAATTCAGTAAAAACTGGTAAAAAAATACCAATGAATGATATAATAGAAATGATGAAGTAACTTGAGTATGATTAAATGATTATTTGTAAATTGATTTAATTGTATATTTGAAAAAAAAAAAAAAAATAATTAAATTTTATAAATTTGAACATGTGGTTGACCTAGGTAAACTCTAGAACTCTGTGGTTATTTGATTAACTGTTAAATTGTATACGCATGTCACTCGTCTGACCAATATCTACCTATTTATATGACAAAATTTCATGTGTGTAAAGCCAATTTTCAATGGCTTGTCATTTCTCGTAGTTAAGCTTTGTCTGTAGGCAACATGAAATTCATGTTGGTTACAAAATCCATTGACATTTCAACAATTTCCTTTACAACAATTTGTATATATTCACGTATATATTCATTTGATATTCATGACAATATGTTTTATATTTTATACAAATTTAAATATCAAATTTTTAATTATTATTATTATATAAATTATATACGAAATACTAATTAATACTAATTACAAATATTTATTGTATCGATTCATTTAAAGGTAATTTGATATAATTAATTAAAAAAATTATCATTTTTTTTATTAATTAAAATATATACAAATTATATTAATTAATTGGATAAACAAAACTTTTAATTACGTAAATAATTTTAAAAAATTAATTAATATTTATTTAATTTTTTTTTTAATAAATATAAATAAGATATTTAGCTTTAAATTGTTTTTTTTTTTATTTACAAGTTTGGTATTATCAAAACACTTTTATATAAATAGTAATTTATATATATTTTTTTTAAAAAGTTTAAAACTTGTTAAATCTGTAAATTTAATAAAAAAAAATTTTATTTTTTATATTTATTTATTATTTTTCTTTATTAAAACTTGAAGAATGTATTTTTTTTAATCAAAATTTATTGATTTATTTTTTATTTTTAAGATATTATAGAGAGTCAATATAGTATTTTAGATATTTTTATTAAAATTGTATCAAGATAAATTTCTGATTTTTTTTTTTTTATATTTATTATTTGATTTATACAATTTTTTTTCAATAATTTTAATTATAATTTAATTTAATATTTGAAAAACACCCTGAAACAATTACCCTGTGAGTTTCAAGTATTTATTTTGATTATTTCTAATTTTTTTTTATTATTTTTGCAATTTCGAAATGACCATGAAAAAGTCTGACTTTTGCATGGTCATTTCGATCATAGAAAAAATACTTCTAAGCAATTTATTCATGATCTAATGCTTTTAATATTTAAAAAACACCTTAAAATAATTATCCTGTAAATTTCAAGTGTTTACCTCAATTATTTCTAATTTTTTAAAATTTTTTTATAATTTCCAAATGAGTTTGAGAAAGTCCGACTTTCGTCAACTCATCTGATTTTTGAAAAAAATATTTCTAATCAACCTATTTATGATATTATGCTTCTAATATTTAAAAAACACCCTAAAATAATTGTCCTGTAAGTTTCAAGCACTTATTTCAATTATTTCTAATTTTTTAAAATTTTTTTATAATTTCCAAATGAGTTGAGAAAGTCTGACTTTCGTCAACTCATACGGTTTTTAAAAAAAATATTTCTAGGCAATCTATTATTGATATTATGCTTCTAATATTTGAAAAACAGGCTAAAATAATTATTCTGTAAGTTTCAAACAATTGTTTCAATTATTTATAATTTTTTTTTATTTTTTAAATAGCCATATGAGAAAGTCTGACTTGCAAAATAAAGATTCTGTCAGACCTGAATTTTAAATAAATAATTGTTTATCTCATTAGCTACGATAATTCGTTTATTTTAATGACAACTGTCTTTTTTATATAAAAAAAAAAAAAAGAAAGAATAATTATTGATATTTTCAGATATAATATCAGCGTATACATATATATTGATCTTCAAAAGACTGACTTGCTTTATAATTCCAATATATTTTTATTTATTTTTTGAGATTTTTATTATTCTCTTTGTATCAGTTTTTTGTTAGTTTTTTTTCGACCAAAACTCATTGAACCGATAAACGATCTATATGTTTATGGTCGCTGAGGGAATGTGAGGATGAAAAAAAAAAAATAAATAAAATAAAAATTTAAACAAGGATCTATATGGACTACCAAGTTATCTATATACACTGCCTTTGGCATTTCATATCCCGATGGATCGAAAAATGTAGGTCGATTCGAGATGTGATAAAAAATAAATAAAAAAATAAAAAGAATTTTTACAATTCATTCGGACTGGATTCCATTGACTACATACATATATGTATATTCATATACAATTTTGAATATATATACATATATTTACATTTTTAAAATTCATATATTTTTTTTAACAATTTTTTTTTTTATATATACATTTTCTTCTTGCTACTTGTATTTTTCTCATTTCAAACCTTTCAAAGCTCATCTTCACTTATCCTAAAATAGCTCATATATATTTTAAAACTTTTTTTGATAAATTAATTGTTAAAATTAATGAAAAAAGAAAAAAAAAATCATCAAGTTTAAAATTAATTTAACAATTTTAATATTTATATATTTTTTTTAAATTTTCACATGATGAAATATATTTTAATTTATTTTTAAATAATAAATATATTTTTTTTAAAATAATATTATTTTTTAATCTTCAAATGAATGATTTTAGAATGGTAATAAAAATTTTATGAACTGGAAAACCGAAATGTCAGGTATATATAAACATATTCAAGAAAAAACATATGTTCAAGGAAATTTATAAATAAATAAAAAAAAAAAAAATTCATAGATTGGTTTTATGTGATTTGAAGCGTTGATAATAATAGATAAATTGATTGAAAAATATTTTCATATATATATATTAATAACAATGTATTTATATATTTTTATTTTTATAAATTTTATGTATAAACTAAAAAAAATTTTATTAACAATAAATAATCGTGGTTTTAAATATAGCATAGTGTAAACAAAAATTGATTTATCTATTAATTTTTTTATCTAACAAAAAACAATTCATATAATTAATCAAAATTAAAATATAAAATTTATAATTAATTTTTAAAATATAATTAAAATTTAATAATTATATATTTTTATATAAAAAAATTTTGTTAATAACTGAGCTTTAAAAAAGCTCTAGAATAAAAATTAGTGAATAAAATAAAAAACAATGATAATAAAGTGGTTAATAAAAAAATTAAAAAATAAAAAAAAAAATGGCACGTGTTTTTATTTAACTTGTTTTTTATATAAATAATATTAAATAGTTGTAAAAAAAAAAAATGATAATGATAAATAGAATAACAATTTATAAATTTATGTATAAATTAAAATTTAAATGTCAATATTTTATATTCATTTAATAATATTTAATAATAATTTTAAATGATTATTGTAATGATAAAGCAATCAAAGTATCTTTGAAAATAAACTGATGGTATTAAATTTTGTTATAACTATTCAGTAAAATAGGATTTGAGAGAAACTCTTCCATTGGGAATATAAACTAGTGCAAATTTTCAAAACCACTTGCTCGTTATCGTATGTTAATTTTTTATTAAAAAAAAAAAAAAAAAAAGTAAAAACTATATAAATTTTATTATAATTTATTCACTTTATATTCAAAGAATATTATTTATTTTTTAATACTTGTTTTTATACTCTCAAATATCTTTAAACTTTGCTATTTTAAAACTCATGAATTATTTTATTTATTTAAAAAATAAAACAGTATAAAATATATATTTTTAATAAATAAAATTATTTTTAAAATAAGAATAATATTTTGTAATTATTATCGTTTATTATATTAATATAAATTTAATAAAATGAATTTAAAAAAATATATTATTTCATTGATAACGTAACACACATTTAATTATTATAAAATTTAATTTAACTAATTGGAAGAATTGATTGGAATTAATTGAGAAAATTTATTGAATATATATGTATTAATTTATATATTTAACAAAGAAAAATAATATAATAATATAGAAGAATAATATTGATGATATTAAAATGATAATAATTGCAGATTTTTATTTGATACGATGATCCGCTTTTTGTTCTAACAAATTGCATTTCATTATCCGGATATATTGATAGGTGAACTGTATTTATTATCTTTACTATATTTTTTTATTAAAAGAGAAAATTTAGAGCTTGTAGATGTATATATTAGTAAAAAAAAAAAATAAAATAAAATAAACGCGAGGAAAATGCGCGAACGTCAACAAAAAAACCCCCAGGATATCGATTGTCTCATTCAAGTCTTTGAACTAGAAACTGTCATTTAATTAAATTTTTATTTTTTTTTTTTTTAAGAATTTAAATTGTTTTATTTACTTTGTTTATTAATTTATTTGTCAAATATTTAGTTGTTATTATTTTAATTATTTACTCAAATAATTAAATCGCAATTAAGCTTCTTTTTATTACAAAAAAAAATATAAAAATTGTATTTATTTTAAAAATTATAAAAAAATTGACATTTTTTTAATATCAAAATTGATTAAACATTAAAAATAATTGTATAATTAAAAAAAAAAAATTATCAATAATATAATAAATAATAAATAATAACATATAAAAATAAATTACAAGAAAAAAAAAAAATTAATCTCAACTAAAATTTCGAAATGAAACAATCGAAATCGAAATGACATAATCGAAATCAAAATGAAACAATCAAATTTGAAATGAAATAATAAATAATCAAAATTAAATATTTTAAATCATCTGTAACAATTAATTTATGATTAAACATAATTTAATAATTAAAAATAAAAAAATTGACTAATAAAATTGACTAGATATATAATAGACAACTAAAGGCGCCTTGTTGGCTTGTCTCTCCCTCCAATACTTTTCAAATAAATGCCACGAAAAAGTTTTTAAAAAGAAATGTCAAGTATAAAATATTATATATTATATATGATATTGAATAATAAAAAAAAAAATACATATATATGCAATAGTGAACGCACATTTATGCATTATTACAACAGTATTATATGCCAGCTAACATAATGTATATTTATGTATTTCAAATACAATTTCATATGCAATTATATAAATATACATACAAAATTTATCCATACATATATATACGCAATGAACTGGAACGATTCGATAGCCCAGTTACTCAATATAACCATCAACCCCCTGTAACCCCCTTGCTCAATATATTTTCAAAATAATTATATAAAAATAAAAAATAAAAATTCAAAAATACATCGTAAAATAACTGTCAATAATATTTTATAAATTTTATTAAATTTTAAAATTTAAAAATTTGAAAAAAAAAATTTAATATTTAATTGAAATATATATATTATTTTATTTTTAAATTAATAATAATAATTTAACTTGTTGAATTAAAATATTTGATAAAAAAAAAAAAGTTTTATATTTTAATTTTCATTTTTTTTTTCTCTCTCTTTTGATATATAAATTTTTTTTATATTTTCTTTTAGAATCTTTTATTTTACTTTTTTTTTTTATATAAATTTTACATGAAAAATATGAAATCGTAATATTTTTATCAAAGTGGATATATATGTTATATCGAAAAAAGAAAATTTTTTTTTCTTATGAATTTATTTATTTTTTTGTTACCAAAAAAGAATATATAAATTTAATTTTATATAAAAAAAAAAAATGTAAAAAAATCCAATTTAATAAGAAATAAGAAACCTGATAAAATAATTCAGGGTGAATAACTATTGTCAAAAAGAAAAAATTTTAAATCAATGAAAAAGTAAAAATTTATTTATAAATTAATTTTTTAATCGATGATTATTATAATATATTTTTGTATTAAAAATTAACAGGACAATTGATTGATTAATTTATATAAAAAATATGATAATTAATTAGTAAAATTTAGCTGATAAAATATTATGCCAATCATTAGATTTATCTGTTGGAGACAATTTCATGGCGCCAAATAAATTATCAAGTAATATTTTCAATCACAACCCCCATTGCTTACAATTTTCTATTTTATCTATTTTTATATATATCCTCATCATTTCCACTACGCACAGATAAATTTTTATCATCTTTTTTTTTACTCTTTTTATTTTTTTTTTTTTTATATATATTTGTTAAATAAACCCTGTCCTATCCACTACATCCCTACACTGTGCATTATATAACACACAGCTGACTTTTTTTTTTATTTCACTTTGAAATGTAAATATTTGTTACTCTATTTTTCTTTCAACAGAAGATAAAAAAAAAATAAGTATATATATTTAAAATATAAAAAAAAAACTAGGGAGAGAATAGTACAACTCTAGTTTGATAAAAAATATATAAAAAATTAAAAATAAAATAAATATTTAAACAAAAAATTGAAAAAAAAAATTAATATAGAAAATATATTAAAATTAATTAAATAATTTAATATTTATTTAAAAATTTACAACAATAATAACAATACAATAAAAAATAAAAGCACATTTAATTTTTTTTTATTGACAAAAATTTACAAAGTTAAAAAGTTAAAATAGAATTTTTAAATTTAAAACTTTGTCAGTTAAATTATCTTGATAATTTAAAAAAGAAAATAAATCTAATTATCACAAAGAAATAATTTATTCAGTGTAATTACAAAAAAGAAAAAAAAAATAAATTAAATAAAAAACTCATTGAATTTCAACTATTTCTTTGTGTAATTATATTTTTGATTAAAAAATTAACCAAAAAAACTTTATTTAAAAATGTTAATTATATTTAATTAATTTTTGTAAGAAAAATACAATTTTTATCAATAAAAAAGATTTATTTATAAATTAATGACATGCAAGTTAAATTTTATATTTAAATTATTATAAAAAATTATATTATTAAAATAATTTTTTATTTTTTAAATTATAAACTTACCTACGCGTCGACTTTGAAGAGGCCAAGGGTTATTTGCCATTCTAATCACTACGTTGACGGACTAGTTGTGCATCGTTGACGCAAAATGTTCCGTCATACTGATAATTTGTCACTTAAATGTTGACGTTGTTAAATTTTTATCTCAAATAAATAATCATTCCACAAAATAATTGAAAAAAAAATACAAAAATTACATAAATTAATTATTTTTAATTTAAAAAATTATTTAAAATTATTTTCAACATTTTTTTTTTTTATCAATTTAAAATATTATTTATAAAATTTAATTAATTACTTTTTTTTAAATGTTTATTTTAATTTTACACTTTGATTTTTTTGATTTTATAAATTTTTTTTTTGATTATTCAAAACTTGATGGTTTTTTTGTAAAATAATTTAGAAAATTTTTATATATTTTATAATTTTAAAATTATTTATTATTTATATTTTTTTTGTTATTTTATTTTTTACATTAAAATTTTTTTCACTTCAAGTCTGTCTTCATGTATCTGTAATAAATCGAAACACTAAAATAACGAGTTGCACGTGTTGCACTGTAAAAACCGATGATTCAAAATACGTCAAACAAAATTAATATTAACTGTGTTATTTTTTCGAATGCTTCATTATATCTTGTTAAATATATTGCACGTTTATTCCCTTTCAAAAATCAACGCCAAAACAAACATAGACAATTTATTTATTTTTAATTTTCTAAATTTATACTGAAAAAAAATTTAAATAAATAAAATAATAAAATTTTTAAATAAAACATTAATAATATATTAAAAAATTATTTATAAATTTTTCATTTAATTATTTTAAAAAAAATTAATTAATTTTTTAATTTTTACATTTATTATTTTTTTAATTTAAAATTTTTTTAAAAATCTCACAACACGTGATTTTTTCATAAAACAAAATAAATTAAATTTATTTTTAAAAAAAATATAAGTATAATTTATGAATAAAATTAAAGTTAAATAAAAAAAAAAAAAAAAAAAAAAATTTCGACAATATTATAAACACAAGGGTTGAAAAAATAGTAAAGTAGATTCCAACACGTCAAACAGACGACTACCTTATGCAGTCCTTTACTACCACATCCTGTTGGTGTTTTTTTTATTTCTCCTCCTCATATTTCCCTCTCTATTTTAAAAACCCTCATTTACTCCTCATTTACTCCCTCACAAACCCTCCCAAGACAATCCAACATCATGTGCGTCCTCGTAGTCTCGTGCGCTTACTCCAAATATAAATATAAACATTTTTTATTTATTTTTTTTTCTTTTACTTTACTTGTCACTTAAATCACCCTCTAATGACGAATACCCTTGCACAATAATATTAATTTTAATTTTCTTTTTTTTTTTAAACTAAAATTTAACCCCGACCCTTTACTATAACAACCACTACTACTATACTACCCCTTCATCCCCCTTGACATTGTCATCATACTTTATTTACATTTCATTTTATTTTTTTTAATTTTTTTTTTTAATATCTGGTATCATTGTAACATGTTGAAAAATTAAAAAAATAAATTTAACATCAAGTCAAGATGTAAGACAACAATCCAAGTGGAATTCATCAACTTTTTTTTTTTTTTTTTTGTCTAGTTTTAACACATTTTTATTATTTTTATTTTTGAAAAAAAGGAAAAATACTTGAGTTAATTATTTGACTATTATTTATTTTTTTTTTTTTGGAAATTTAATGTGAGAAAAATTTATGAAAAATTTGTATTTGTTATTGTTTTATTTAATTATTTATTCAAGTATTTTTTTTCTTTTTTTTTGTAAAAAATTAAATAGGGTGAGAAAATATAAAAGTTTTTTAATTTAATTTTTATTTAAAGTATTTTTGTAGTTGTTTGTGTATATAAAAAAAAAATATAGTTTATTTATTATATAAAAAATTTTTTAGTTTATTGATAAATTGATTCAACTTTTTATATTATAATAATTTTTTTTTTTTTTTTTATTCATGTGTGACCTTAGAATATACAAATATTGAATTTTATGTTTTTTTTTTTAAATTCTCGCGGGGATTAAAATATAAACAGTGACATCTGTGTATATTTTGTTCAACTAAAAAAAAAATATAACCTTGTTCTTTTTTTTTTAGAAAAAAAAATAAATAAATAAATAAATAGAAAAAAATATATATAAATAAATGATGCGTGTGAGTTGGTTGTTTAATATTTGTTTGTTATTGTAAAATGTAATTTATAATTAAATTATTTAAATATTAATTGTAAATAATGGCAAGATATTCGAGTGATTCTGACTCTGACAGAAGTGGAAAATACAAAAAAAAACATTACAGAAAATCAAGGTAATTGTTAAAATAATAATTAATAATAATTTAATTAATTTAATAATAATAATAATAATAATATTGAATGTTAAATTAGATCAAGCAGTTCAGATTCAAGTGACAGTTCATCACATCGTAGAAAAACTTTAAAATCATCAAAATCAAAACGTCGTCATCGTTCACGCTCAAAAAGTCGTGATACGTCAAGAAGTTATAAAAATTATAGATCATCAAAAGGTAGTTCAAAAGATAGAGACAGACGTAGATATAAAAATAAAAAAAGTAAATCAATATCACCAGATAGATATAAAAAAAAAATACGTTCAGTATCAAGAGAAAAATCAACAAGTAGATCAAGTAGTTCACAATCATATGCAAAAATAACAAATGATAATAAAAATTTTAATCTTCATTTAAAAGGTATTTATAAATATTTATAATTAATAATATTTATTAATAATTTATAATTAATTAATTATATATTACAGATGATTTTGCAATTGAACCAAGAATTAAAGAAAGTGTTTTAGAAGAAATTAATGCTGAAGGTTTTGCACCAAAACAATTTACATCATCATCATCATCAACACAAGTTAAAGATAAAAAAACAAATAATAAAAATAATATAGTTATTGATATTACATCAAATACAATTCAAGTACCAAGTGTTCAAAAAAAATCTGGACTTGATGAAAGTATTTTTCATCACTCGGTATGTTTTATCATATAATTTATGTGACTTAAAACAATCAGTTTTGTTATTTTTTTATTTGTAAATTATTTACTAATTGATTTTTAATAATTTAAATACAAACAAATGATTAATTTAATTTTTTTATTTTATAGATTTCAATGGACCAAGATTTACGTTTTGATAAATGGGTTAAAAAATTATACAATTTACGACAAAAAGCACTTGCTGAATCATTATCAAGTGTTACTTGACAATTGAAAAATATTAAAATATTTAAGTAAAAAATAAAAAAAATAATATTATAAATGTCAATCAATTAATTAACTAAAAATAAATAATTTTTTTTGAATTTTATTTACTTTTTTTATTTATCATATTACAGCAAATTTTTATTTTTAAACATTTATAATTTCTTATTTTAATATTTTACTTTCTGAGTAATACATAATTATATAACTTATCTAAATAATATATAGGTATATTAAAAAAGAAACAAAAACAAAAAAAATTTAAATATATTATTTTAACATTTTGATATTATTATTTCACTTTTTTTTATTATGAGATCAATAAAATGTTTCAATATCTTTGGCAATTATTCTGTCAATAACTAGAATATTTTATTCAAATGGAATTATTTTTGTAATAAAAATTAAAAAATTTAATTAGATTTAAATTTAAAATATAATTATCAGGCTTGATATATGTTTTTTTTAAGTAAATGACATTTATTTATTTAATAAAATTGTCATTACATTATTTAATAAATTACAATATTATGAGACGACAAATAACTACGAATTTTGAAAAAAAATTATAAATATGATTATTCAAGAAATATAAATGTTGATAAATGGACAATATTATTTGACTGATAATTTTTTATATTATGATTTATATATTTCAATATTTATCAATGATTTTTTTGGATTTGTAGATTTAAATAGAGTTGTTGTAAATATTTCTACTTTTATTTTTGTTATTTTTAAAACAATAATTCTTATTTTTATTAAATAATTTACTCAATATTTTTTGAAGCTTTTCCTACTTCATCCATATTCATGATATTAAATTCTGATATTTTATTACCAGAAAATAAAACAAATGGTGGATCTTTAACTTCACGTTTTGATATACCTAAAAATAAATAAATTTATAATATTTTTTTGTTTTTTGTTGTTGTATAATTGTAAATTATTAAATAAAATAATTACCTGTACTTGTGTTATTAATTTTTTCAAGTGCATAAATTGGCATATTATTACATTCACGTGCAATATAAGTACCAACAGATAAACGATCACGTATTGCTGGTAATACAGCCTTCATTGTTTCTCTAACAACTTCAGTATTAACTTCATAATAACCACCATACATTTTACTTAATAAATCATACATATCTCGAGGTGGTAATACACGTTGTCTATCAAGTGGCATGACAAAACAAGAGTGTCCATCAACATCAATAATACCAGTTAAATTCTAATAAATAAATTTAAATTATTATCAATTAAATTTATGATATATTAAACGAAAATAAAAGTAATAAAAATTATAAAACTTACAATGTTAAAATCATGAAGAAAACGTCCTTGTCTACCACCACGAAAATCTGGTACATCAACACCTTCACGTTCATTTTCTAAATCAATCTCAAATGATTCTTGAAATGTATCATCAAATTGTTCATTTAATTCTTCATTTGTTAAAAATATTGGTAATTGATTACCATGTAAAAAACGTATTGATGTAGAATCAGATGATATACCAGTTGGTAATCTTTTTTTGTGTAATGCTGCTTCAGCACTCATAAGATTATATGGTATACTGTACCAGGCAGTTCTAAGTTTATGCCATTCAACATAATTACGATAAATATATGCACCACCAATAATGCCAATAGCCATCACAAGAAATGTTGTAAATATTAACAAATGTGTTGTCATACTGTGTTTACGTAAAACTAAATAATAACCACATATTTGAGGTTTTTTAACTCTACCTGATTCTAAATCATCATTTAATGATCCTCCCTGTTAAAAAAAAAAAAAAAACAACAATAATTACATTATTATATATATTTTATAACAATTTATCTAAAAATATAATTTTAAATTTCATTTTTATTTATTAAAATAATTATAAATTAATTAACTATTGTCATATGACATTTATCATTTTTATGCGCAGTTTATACTTGTAAAAAAAAAAATAATAAAAAAATATTATTTAAAGTTAAAATATATATATTCTGGATAAACAAAAATAAAATAAAAATAAAATACAAAAATATAAAAAATTGTTCTAGAAATAATTTTTTTAAAAATCGAAATAAATTTTTATTTTTTTTATAAATTATTTATTAATTTATTTTCATTAATTAAAATAATCAAGTAAATTTTATTATTTAATTTTTATATCATCATTTAATTATTGTAATAATTAATAATTTAATTTACTTAAATTATTATATCAAAATAATAAAAATAATAATAATATAAAAAATAAAAAATAAATAATAAATATATGACACTTGTCTGACACAAATTAAATAAAAAAATTTGAAATTTAAAATTTTAAAAAGCTTTAATAAAAAAATTAATTATTAATAATTATATTAATTATATTTTAAATTTATTTTAATTAAAAAAAAAAATATAAATAAACCTCAGATTCATTGTCGTCAAGTACCAATGGCTGCTCCATTTTTTCAGCAGGCTTCTTTTCTCCAATTGCCTTTGTGATGACAGTCATTTTTAATTATTTATAATAACAACAAAATAATATATTTAATTAATAATATTATTTAATTTGTAATTATATTTAAATGATGTTAATTTTTATTATTTATTTATTTATTATTTAATAATAAACACAAAATAATGGACGAGTCCTTTTTTTTTATTTGATGGAAGTTAACAGTCGAAATAGAGTAACACACAATTTCAATCGATCCACTGTTTGAATTGCGCCTGTCTAAACTATACCCCTCTTTTTATATCATCATTATTATTTATTATCATCATCATGATTTATCATCATCACTTTTACCCATCAAATGATCCTCCCACCAATAAAATCCTCCTACAATTTATTTTTTAAACCTGATACTTTTTTAAATGTCTAAATGTTTTTTATAAATTTAATGTAATTTAAATTATTATTTTAATAAAGTATATTTTAAAATTGATTATTAAATATAACACAATTTATATTTTACAATGTAATTGTTGATGGATAAATAAATAATAATAAAATTTGAAAAAAATCTATTAATTTTATTTAAATAATAAATTAATTTCAATAATTTTTTGATATTATGGGAATAATTTATTTTAGTTATTAATATATTTTTAATAAATTACATAAATATAATTTTAATATAATTTATTTTATTATTTTTAACAATTAATTTTTTTATAAATAATTAAAAAATATAATTTATTTTAATTTTAATGTTTAAATTTTACCGCCTTTACGCCATTTTTATCCAGTCATACCACTACAACAAAATTAAATTTAAAAAAATTTTAATCTTCTTTCTCTTTTTTTTTTTTTTTATACAAACATTTATCGTTATTATTTTGTTTATTTTTTTTTCTCTTTTTTTATTTATCATGCCTTATCAAATTGTATATAAAATTATCAAGTTAATTAATAAACACCAGTAAATCATAATTAAAAATTATTCATTCATTTTAATATATATTTACAATAAAAAAATACAATTAAAAAAAAAACAATTTATTTTGGAAATTAACTAGAGGTTAACATTTTGTGTGTGTCTTTAAATTAAAATAAAAAAACAATTATAAATCTATTTATATTATTTTTATATTTTTAACTCAATTATAATGTAATTTTAAATGACTAATTTTTAACGAAAACAAGTGATAACTGATATAAACACATAAAAAATAATAATCTATTATTAGTATTATTATTATTTTTATTCAAACTTAATTATTATTATTATACCTACCTATATTTATATTTTTTTTTTATAAGAATGTTTTTGTGTGTATATAAATATTTGTTGTGTGTATTGGTAATTATCGTCATTGGGGAAATGGAAATGTGAATTGACGTTGAACCGTTCTCCTGGTTGAGTCAGCATCTGGGTGGTGTTGGATTTTTGGATCAAAAAATAATTAAATAAATCATTTTGACGTTATTCATTGTCATGAATTTATATTGATAATAAATTCACTAAAAAGTTGGTTGTTATTTTAATAATAAATTATATTTAAATTTATAAAAAATAAGTATATTTATCTTTTTTATTTTTGTCATACAGAAAAGTTGGTGACTAAGAGAGTTAAAGAGTTGAGATAAAATAACTTTGATATAACTTTGATTTGTTAAAATTCAACAAGACAAAAAATAATAATATTTATATATTATTATTTAAAAAAAATAAAACAAAAGGATTTAATATATTAAAATAGTTAAAATAATGGCGTCGTCAAAGAGAAAGCTTGATGAAAAACAACATCTTAAAATATTACGCGAGCTGGTCTCGTTACCAGGAAATAAAGAGTGCTTTGATTGTCGACAACGTGGACCAACTTATGTCAATGTAACAATTGGTTCATTTGTATGTACAACATGTTCTGGTATGCTGTAAGTAGAACAATCACTTGATCTATTTATTTTTAAAAAAAGAAAAAAAAAAACATAATTTAATTATAGGAAATAATACTCCAATAAAAACAAAAAATTAAAATAAACTACTACATTGACAGATTCGAGCTTTAATTTTACACCAGCTTTGAATATTAAATATAATAAACACAAAATAAAACAATATTTATAATAACAGGAAACATTTAAAAAAGTCACAAATCATTATGACTTTTTTTAACAACAGAATCATCTTGAATATTTATGTAATTATACTTTCGACAATTATTTGTCAAATTTTTTAAATACTATTTTCTTTTTTTTTCTCTATATTTTTTATTTTTTATTTTATTTTAAAATGCAAGTTTTATATTTTTTTTATGATTTCATACATGATGCTCTTTGTCACCAGAAATAAATAATAATAATAAGTCTTGAGATTTTTTTTTATTCAATTCACAGTTCATCCTTATTGTCAAGAATATTTTGCAATACTCAAACAAAGTCGAAGGTTATTTGTCAAGTTATTTCTGATTGAGGAAATAATTTTTTATATTTTTATTATTAAAAATTTTATAAAACAATATAATGATTATTCATCAAATAATATTTGTATAAATTTTATGTTTATTTATTTAATTTGTTAATATTTAAATTATATTTTTTTTATTTTTATTTTTAAAAAAATGTAAAAATAAATAAACCAGTTAGTCGACATAAATAAGAAACTCGTGCCAAAGATTCGTCATACTTGTCTACTTACATACCACCTGAACTATCAAAAACTACTTTTTTTTTTATTTATAATTTTTCATCTTTTTATTCATACTTATCTATTTGTTTTTTTTTATTAACTTTTACAAACTTTCTTAAATTATTTATATACTTTTAATATTTAAATAATAATTTATTTTATTTTTATATTATTTTGTAATTAAATGCAAGTTGTTTTTCTATTTATAGACATTTAAATTTCGCAACAATTGCATCAGATTTTTTTTTTTTTTATTCTAGTGTTGCTTATTTATCCATGAACCTTATATTTCTGATAAAAAAAAAATACATTTTGTAACTCGTGTGTTGTTGTTAATGTTGTTGTTTTGAATTGAATGTTTTGTATTTTAATTAAATATATATATATATTAAAAATAATAATTAATTGTTACAGACGTGGTTTAACACCACCACATCGTGTAAAATCAATATCAATGGCAACATTTACACCAGAAGAAATTGATTTTATTAAAAGTCATGGTAATGATTATTGTCGTAAAACATGGCTTGGTTTGATGAATATAAGCCAACAAAATCAACATATTGATAAAAAAGATGAACAAAAAATGAAAGATCTTATGATTGCTAAATATGAAACTAAAAATTATTATCTTGAACCATCATTTGACAATAATAACAACAACAGTAATAATAACAATAATAATAATGATAATAAAAATCAAAAAATTCAAGTCAATAAAAATTTAAAAAATATAAATAATAATAATATACAAATAAGTATACCAAGAGTACCACAAATTGGTGTAATGCCAATATCAATAACACCTGTTAATAATAAAATAAATAATAATTATAATAATAATAAAATAAAAAATACTGTTGATGGATTTACAACAGATTTTATTGCTGATTTTAGTAAAGTACCTGATCCATTTGTTCCTGAAACAATATCATATACAAATACTAAAATTGAACAACAACCATCATTTGCTAATTTTGATAATAATCCAGTATTTAATTCAAACAGTAAGTATACTAATTATATATTATTTTATTTATTTAAATATTTGAATTTTAATTAAATTTATATTTTTATTAAAGATAATGACATGTCATCGTCATTTAATCAAATTGGGAAAACCCACATGTCCAATTTAAATGGAATTAATGTTCCACCGTCAGAGGATCGATATGCAGCCTTGAAAGATTTAGATTCAATGATGAAAAAAAATCAATTTAAAGATGATATATCAACAGCAACACAACCATCACAATTACCATTATCATCATCAACATCATCAACTGCCTGGATCAACAACAATTCCAATCGTAATTATACATCAATTTAAAAAATAAATATACAATTATAATTATTATTATTAAATATAATTATTTTTTTTTTTAGAAGTAAATAATTTGTGGACAACAAATGAACAAACATCCAATGTTATTTCAAATCCATTTGTTGGTAATAATGATTTATGGGGTACATCATTGCATACCTTTAATAGCAATAATAATAATAATATGCAATCAGTTGACAATGGAATTTGTAATGCTGCAAATCCATTTAGACAAATGCAATTATCAGATAACAATGGTAATTATTTTAATGATTAATTATTATTTTATTTTTTCAAATTCAAAACATGCAATTATTAAATAATTAATTATCAACAATTTATCTATTTTAATTAAATTTTTATTTAAATAATTTTATATTATATTTTTATGTTTATTTAAAAAAAAAATTTTTAATAATATTAATTTTATTTTCTTTTAGAATCTCAATGGATTGGTTTTGGATCACAAAATACTACGGATGCTTTTGCATCTAGTCAACTCCCCGGAAAAATATGGCATCCGACTGTTTCATCTTATCAAGCAAACCCTTTTATGGTATGTTTTATTATCACATCAAACCACAACACATTTTATAAAATGATAAAAAAAAAATAAAATAAAATTCCAGTTAGAGAAATAAATTAATATATAAATTATATTTTTTTTCTTTTTTTATTTTAGGTTGGTACTGGTGTTGTTAATCCATCAAGGAGTTCAAATAATCCATTTTTATGATTAAAATAATAAATAAAAAATTTATATTTTAATAACAAAATAAATAATACACGCTGAGCCTTGTAAAACAAATTAAAAATTATTACACTGTGCATTGTTGCAGATTTTAAACAAAAAAAAAAAACAAACAAATGGGAAATAATGATCAAAACAAAAAATAAGATAATGCTTAAAGTAAATTGTTATATTTTCTGGCAATAAGTGCCATTATTTTTAATCAACCCAAAAACAAAAAAATCATATCCTCTCTATTTTAAATTTTTATTTTAAATTTTTTTTCTCATTTATTTGAGTAACTAATTTATGACTAATTATACACAATAAAGATTAATATTTGTTACTAGATCTTTCGAGTATTTTTTTTTTTTCCATTTTCATTTATTATTACACTGATTTTATTACTTTGTTCTTTTTTTTTTTGTGGCATATTCTTTGATGCTGAAAAATTATTTAAATTAAAATATAAAACATATATATATATATATTATATTCTTTAAATATTTATATAATTTAAATTAAAAAAAAAAAACATCAAAGAGTGTAGCAACATTGTTGACACATATTTATTATTTGTCAAAACAATAATGACGAAATAATTATTTCCTAATTAATTTATTTTATTTTATTTGTGCCTGGTTTATTTTATTATCTTTGAATATTTAATTTTTAACTAAGAATTTTACCTAGTTACGTACATTTTTTTTTTTTTTAAATTTTGTTTTTATAAAATTGATTAATTGTTTGTTATAAGTTTGTAACTGGCTAGATTACATGAATTTATTTTCATTTATTTATTTTATTAATAATATATAATGATCAGTCGTGCCACTGCAGTACAATTACATTGATATAAAAATGAGATAAGCATAAATAATAGTGATAATTTATTGACATATTAATCACTTTTCTTTTTTTTTTTTTTTTTCGTGTTCACATTTTTAAATTTCATATACAATTTAATTAAATTTTTTTTTCATCATTTTTCTAATTCCTTTGTTTATTTATTTATATTTATTATTATTATTATTAATATTATTATTTTTTTTCCTAGAAAAATTTTTGTTGGAAGCTCCAACGCATATCATTGCGATATTACTTACATAGTAATAAATAATATATTAATTAGCTTGTAGAAAATTTTTTTTTAAAAAATGAAAAAAGTTTAAAAAACCACTACTTTATTTTATTTATTTATTTATAAATATTATATTTGCATGCTCCTCCAATTTTATCAATAATATTATGTAATATAAACATGAGACTGATATTAATATAACTAGGCTTCCAGAGGTTTCATCGTTATTTTATAAAAATTTAAAAAAAAAAAAAAAAAATGCAATTTATTATATTATCATTATTATTATTATATTATTATCAATAATAGTTATAATTATATATAAATATTATATTTGCCTTAGCAACCGTTACTACCGGTATTAACTTTTGGCAAAGGACGTACTAGATATAATTTTTCACCTTGTTTATTTGTATAAATTGGTGCACGTTGATAATGATCGACAAGTTGATCTAATGTATGAAATTTACGTTGACCAATACAATAGAGAGCTCCTTCAACATGTACCCTAAAATGTTTGTTACGTCCAGGTGCTTTTAGTGATACTGAATAATCACCCATCTGTTAATTAAATTATTTTTTATCAATTAGTAATTAGCTTGATTGCAAATTGTTGAAAGAAAAAAAAAAAAAACCAAGTATAATATTTAATAATTAAATTAAATATTGATTTTTTTAATTAAAATTAAAACTTACATTAGTCTCACTGTCTCTAATTAGAAAATCACCATCATGACCATGTTGATTAAGAACATTATCACATTGTGAACGTGTTATACTTCCATAATACCATGGTTTACCAATAAGATGTGGTCTTTCACCAGGATCAGGCCTTCTTTCAAGTGAATGTTGTTCACCAGATGTACTTATTTCACTTGTTGTCATTGTATTATTACCACCAATTGTACCAGTACCACCACCATTACCATTACCACCAATACCAATACCAGTATTACTATTATTACCAACAATACCAACACCACCACGTTCACGATATGGTTGAGTTAAATATTCACTCAATTCTTGTAAATAATTTCTTGGTACAAGACCAATTTGTCCTTGTCCATTTCTAGCTTTATACCATTCTGGATCAGCTGGTGGACGATCTAATATTTCTAAACGATCACCTTTTTCAAATGATAATTCTTGATCATTATTTGATGAAAATGAATATAATGCAACAACAATATCAAGTACATTTTCAGCCATAGCATATGTATGTAATGTATCATCATTATCACCCTCTTCTTGTGTATAATTTGATGGAAACCAACCAGCTTGTGTACCACTTTGTCCACGCCACCATCCATCATTTGATTTTTCCAATATAAGTATACGTGTACCTTTTGTTAATGCTAATTCATCTGGTTGTTGTGCTTGATAATTATATTTAACAACAGCAGTACCAATTGCTTCACTTGGATCTGCTGGTAATCTACGTGTCATTATTGGTGATTCAACAGCACGTGATGGTGAATTACCAGATGGTAATGTTTTTGAACCAGATCCTTTTTTAACTTTTTTTTTAATACTATCAAATAATGATGGTTTTTCTTTTTTAACATAATTACTTGGTACATAACCAGCTTGTCCACGTGCACTTTGTACACGCCACCAATGTTTTGAATCATCTAATAATAAATAACGTTCATTTTTACGTAAATCTAATTCTTGTGCACCTTGAGCACCATAATCATATTTTGCGACAACGTAACATACGTCGTCTTGATTTGTCTTGCCTAAAAATAAAAGAACAAATTACAAAAAACAATTAATACAGGTATATGATCAATCAATCAATTAATTATTACAAATTTAACATTCATTAAATAATATTTAAACTACATTTTTAAATAAAAAAAATTAATGAAATAATAAAACAACAATAACAACGTACCATGCTTCATGGCTGCCATGTGCAAATATTTAATTATATTTACTTCCAAATACTGTTATTTTTTTGTGCAACTTGTTTTATAATCAAGTTTAATTCATGTGTAATTAATATCAATATTATATTTGTCATTTGCACAAGTGTTTATTTTATTTATTTAAATTAATTCCATTATTAGATATATAAATATTTGGTTATTATAATTTTTTTGTTTTTTTTTAATTTATAAGATGACTGTATTGTTTGTTTATTATTTAATTAAAATCACTCAATGTCTCTTTATTTTTATTTTTTTCTTTCAACACAATAATTACATAACACTATTGTTGACTTTTTATTAAGAAAGTTTATTATTTTATTTATTTTGGATTAATTGATGTCTTGATTTGTGATGTCTTGTTGATGATAATTCCATAATTTTCAATCAATTGAATAATCATAACTTAAAAGAAAAAAAACAAAACAATAAAATAATAAATAAATTATAAATTTATAATAATCAATAGTATATAAGTCTTGAAGTATTTAATTGTTTTTTTTTTTGCAGTTAAATTTTAATAAAATGTTAGTGTATCATTATATTTTATATTTTTTAAAACTTGATTACATAAATACTGAATTAATTGTAATAATTATCAATATATTTACTAATATTTTTTGACATATTTTTATCAATATATGTAACACAAACAAACATGCTGTCAAATAATATTCATGCCAACAAAATAACAATATTCATTACACAAATTATTATATCAAAAAAATATTCTTAAATATATAATAATTTTGTAAATAAAAAAATCTTGTTACTGACTGACAAAAAACTAAATTAATTTACCATATAAAAATTTGATTATAAAAATAAATATTCTAAATAAAAATTTTCATACAATTTAACTAAAAAAAAAAACAACAAAATTATTTTTAAATTAACAAAAAATTACAACAATTAAATTCTATTATTTCTATTATTAAAAAAAAACATACTTGCAGTTAAAATTATATTTTTTTTAAATTAATAAAAACTTACCAATTTTTAAGCTCGACATATTCCTGCATATATAAAAGCTTGTGAATATTATGTGGACAAGGCTTGTTTTCTCCCACCTTTTGGAACAACAGCAGCAGCAGCAGCCATCAAACGAACTCTACAATGATATGGGGGGTTTCAACTCGTTGCTGTAATACACACCTATGTATAAACATATGTATATATATATATATAAAAATTATTATTATATATAAAATATAAACCTATATATATATATACATTAAACAGGGTGATAAATAACAAGGGAAAAATATTAAACAACAATTAAAAAATAATAATAACAACAAATATAAAAAAACATACCTTAAAAATTAATCCAATAAATAAATTAATAAATAAACACTTTTTTTTAATTTAATTTATAAAAAACAGTATTTATTATTTAACTTTAATTTTAGTTTGTATAAATAATATAAATATACTTTTATAAAAATTAATTATTTATTTGTTTTTTAATAATTAATTTAGTTGTCAAACACACACGTTTATAAAATTATAAAATTTTCTTATCACTATTTGTATTATTATTTTATAAATATTTTTGTATAATTTATATTAATATTTATTAAAAAATATATACATTTATTTATTCAAGTATAAAAATGAAAAATGAATTGGGGTGATTTGTGTAAATGAGACCCCTCCCCATAAATGTACAAAAAAATTTAAAGACCCACCCTTGTAGGAAATATCAACCCAAGTGAATCACACACATATACACAAAAATATAATCAACACACATTTTTAATTTTTTTTTTTTATTTGTTTGTATTTTGTATAAAATTTTTTATATTTTTTTATCAACAATGTAATAATTTAATTATTTAAAATTATTATGACGCTGTTTCTGACCGACAATATACATTTATTTATTTTTTAATTTTATTTATGAATATATTTTAATATTTTAATATGTACTATCTCTTTTTTTATATAAAATATAAAAATAGATATATTTTTATTTATCTCTTTTTATTAAATATGTCAGCTGGTATTTAAACTGCGCAAACTCACACACTAAAAAAAGATTTATTAATAATAAATAAAAAATTATGTTTAGTTTTTTTATTTAAATATTAATTAACAAGTTTATACTTTTTTTTTTTTTTAATTAATTTATTATTATTTTTAATGGTTTTTAACAAATTTAATATGTATGTATATTATGTTTGTTTTTGTTTTGGAGTTTATTTTTTTTTTAATTTTTAATGACTGATGAGTCATTTAAAAAAGGGGTGGTAATGTTGAAAATGCGGCATTATCTTTTGCTCAGTTGGTAATTTCTCGACAATCAGCTGCTTCCATTTTTTTTTTTTTTTTTATTCAAGTTGGAATAATTTTTAGTTGGAGAAAAGTTCAACAAATAGCGGAGAAATTTGTCCACCATTTCTCCACCATGGGTTATTTTCGGAAAAAGGTGGAGAAAAGTGGACAAATTTTTTTATTTAAATATTAATTATAAGTTTATACTTTTTTTAAAAAATAATTTATTACATATTATTTTAGTTTGCGAAAATTGGAGTAATTTTTATGTTGATTCCAATTTCAAAAACTTTAAATTTGACAAATGCAATCAGAATTCACCCATATTTCATAGCATAGGAAAAGGATTTAATTTACATTATAAATCTCTGTGGATATGCTCTAGATAAACTTTAAATTTAAATGGTTAAATGGATAATTATCTGAATTAATGATATGTATATTAATACAATTTGTTTAAAATGTTAGAAGTATATTTTCAAACAACTAACGATAATAATTTTGAAAAAGCATTTTCAAACACGAAAAAGCTTAAAGAGCTAATTATAAATTGGTCAGATGAAAACATTAAAATTGTATGTTGTTAAACAGAAAAAAAATGTATCACTATTTACACTATGATTTAACAATGGTAAATCCGAATAAAATTCAACTAATTGTAATAGATAAAATATTTTCTACTTTTATTTCGATGACTTGTTTTTTTTTTATCTTTCAGGTATTAAGCATATAAAATGTTTACATAATTTTACCGTCAAATCAATTAATATCCACAGATCAATTATGATTACATTAGTTGATCAAAAAACTGAAAAGTTAAATTTAAAATAAAATGTAACTCATTACACGAGTCACATCATAAATCCATTCACCTAATATCAATGATCAATTTTTGGAAGAAGTTTGTAATAATCTTAAAAAATTGAAAGAGTTATTCATATAGATTGTTAATGCTATAAGCAGTATTCAAGTAGTTCCCTCGTAGTCAATTTAAGGGAGCTTTATGTTCTTGCTACCTCTAATAAAAGACTATGGAATGGTTAATATAAATAATTTAACAAAACTGAGAAGATTATCATTACTTACTATCCGGTTTAAAATTTATTTAGATCATTTTTAAAATATATTTTCTACCGGTAGAAATTTTTCTCCGCCTTTTGTCCACTTTTCTCCGACTTTTGTCCACCTTTTTCCGAAAATGACCCATGGTGGAGAAATGGCGTACAAATTTCTCCACCATTTGTCCACTCTTTCTCCGAATTTTATCCGAAAATGTCGGAATAATTTTCAGGTTGGGAAAAGTTCGACAAATAGTTGATTAATTGGTTACAAGTATGTTATATATTTTTTATAATTTATTAGTTATTTGTTAATTAAAAAAACTAAAAACTGACATTTAGATGGAGTTGAAAAAAATACCATTTAAATATCCCGGTTAATTTTAATACAAGTAATATGATAATAAAACCAATAGTCGATAATGTCGGTATTGTATGTTAGATAATTTTCTTTTTGTTTTTTTTTTTAATTAAGATAAGTATATTATTATATATATATTTTTTATTTTTATAAAGAAAAAAAAAAAAAATTTGACAAATGATTTATTATGTGATTTGTCATGATTAATTATAAATATATAGTTAATAATTTTTGTTATTCAATTATAATAAAGGTTTGTTATTTTTTTATAAATTTATAATAAATAATTTAATAATCATTAAAATATTATAAATAAAAATAAATAAATTTGTTCTTTAGAACTTTTTGAAGGAGAAATATATTTTTATTTTTAATCATGTCATCTGCAGTTGGATCACAATCTAAATCTTCAAAAAGGTAAATAATAAAATATAATTATTATTAATTATTTATATCAAAAATATTTATAATATAATTTTTATTTTAAAATAAAGATATTCAATGAGTGAAAATAATGCAAGACAGGGAAGTGTTTATGACCTTGATATTGACATGTTTTTAAAAATATCAAATTACGAAGATACAATAAGACAATTGGATATATATTATGGAATTGGTAAGTAGTTAAATGTTAAAACACATCTGTTGAATATAAAAACTAATAAATTAATATATTTATATTTTTATTTAGTTAAAAGACAATTGTTGAATCATCAAAGCTGTATAACTGGTCTATTTCCTGAAGTAACAAGTGAAAAACAAGTTGGTAGTGTTAAAGATAGTATATATTGTGCAGCATCAATATGGAGTTTATATCAAGCATATCGTAGAATTGATGATGATCGTGGTAAATCATATGAATTAGGACAATCATCAGTAAAATGTATGCGTGGTATATTAGAATGTTGGATAAAACAATCAGATAGAATTGAATTATTTAAATTAAATCAATGTAATCGTTATGCATTACATTGTAAATTTAATCTTAATACTGGTGATGAAATATATAAAGATGATGATTTTTTTCATTTACAAATTGATGTTGTATCATTATATTTATTATTTTTAGTACAAATGATAACATCTGGTTTACAAATAATATATACACAAGATGAAGTTGCATTTGTACAAAATTTAGTATATTATGTTGAACGTGCATATAGAACACCAGATTATGGTATGTGGGAAAGAGGTAGTCGTTATAATGATGGTACACCAGAAATACATGCTAGTTCAATTGGTATGGCTAAAAGTGCATTAGAAGCAATTAATGGTTGTAATTTATTTGGTGATAAAGGTGCATCATGGTCTGTAATATATGTTGATATTGATGCACATAATCGTAATCGTAGTATATTTGAAACAATGTTACCACGTGAATCAAGTTCAAAAAGTGTTGATTCGGGTTTATTAACAACAATATCATTTCCAGCATTTGCAACACATGAAGAACCATTATATAATAATACTAAAATAAATATTATTAATAAATTAAAAGGACATTATGGATATAAAAGATTTGGTAGAGATGGTTATAAAACAATTATTGAAGATAAAACAAGAAGATTTTATAAAACTGGTGAAATTAAAGAATTTGATAAAATTGAATGTGAATGGCCATTATTTTATATATTTATGATTATTGATGGTGTATTTAAATCATTACCAGAACAAGTTGAAGAATATCAAAATTTATTAAAAATAAGAATACATAAAGATAATTATGGTGATCCAATAATACCAATGTATTATTATGTACCTGAAAATAATATTGATGCTGAAAGACAAGAACCTGGTTCAACTTATCGTGCAGCAAGTATCATTGGTAGTTCTAATAAAACAAATAATAATAATAATAATGATAATGAATCATCATCATCATCATCATCACCATTGTATCTTTGGAATCAAGCAATGTTTATTATTGCACAATTATTAACTGCTGGATTATTACATATCAATGAACTTGATCCAATAAGACGTTATTTACCATCATACAATAGACCAAGACGTACTGGAAGATATTCTGCTTTTCAGGTTAATATTATTTATTTATTTTATTTTAATAATTATTATTATATTCATTATTTTGTCATTTCATTTAAATTTATATTATTGATATTCATATTTTATATATTTTTATTTCATTTTTCATACAGGCTAAACCCACAATTGTAAGTAAATATTATGAAAAAAAAAAAAAAAAAAAAAAAATATATATATGCCTGTTTTGTGTTTTCATACTTATCTTTATTTTTCCAAAAGTATTTTTTACTTTTAAATTTTTCATATTTAATATTAATAATAATAATAATTTTCTTTGCTTGATTAGTATTTTAAAAAAAAAAAAATAAAAAATAAAAAAAAGTGTTTTGCATGAATGAATTTTAAATGATAAAAATTAATAAATAGATAAATAAAATTTTGTTTTTTTTTTTTATTTATCAGGGTACACATTCAGATTTGGTTGTTCAAATAGTATTAATTGCTGAATCAATGAGACTACAAGCAATGATGGCAACATATGGTATACAAACACAAACACCACATGAAGTTGAACCAGTACAAATATTATCATCATTACAATTGATTGAAGTTTATCAAAAATTAGGTATTAATAAAAAATTAAAACTTCAAGGTAGACCAGCACGTCCAATTGGTTCACTTGGTACAAGTAAAGTATATCGTGTTTGTGGTATGACTGTATTATGTTATCCATTAATATTTGAAGTATCACAATTTTATTTATATCGTGATATGGCATTATTAATTGATGATATTAAAACTGAATTAAAATTTGTTGGTAAATATTGGCGTTTATCTGGACGACCAACAGTATGTTTATTAATACGTGAAGAACATATGAGAGATCCACAATTTAAAGAAATGCTTGATTTATTTGCAATGTTAAAAAAAGGTTATTGTGATGGTACTAAAGTTAGAATTGGACGTTTACAAAATTTAATATCATCATCATGTATTGAACATTTAGATTTTGTTAGTCATATTGAAACAGATATTGAATTAACACAATTTAAACAATTAAAACATGATTATATTGGTTATCAAAGTTTAACAGATGTACCACGTTCATTATCATACAATGAAGATAATACAATTGATTATAAAAAATTTAAATATGATAAATTATATAATATTATAAATGAATTAAATTGTACAAATGGTATTTATAATAAAGCAATATTATATGGTATAATATTACAACGTGAAGGTAAATATTATGATATTAATGGTACAAATGTTATTGATAATTTAAAATTATTATATCAACAAGCTGGTAGTTTACGTTATTGGAAAGCAGTTAGATATTGTAGTTCATTATTAAATCATACTGTTGATAGTATTAGTCCATTTATAACTGGTGTACTTGTAAAAGGTAAACAAATAACTGTTGGTGTTATTGGACAAGATGAAACAGTATTTGATAAACCAATGACACCAGCTGAAATACAATCAGTTATGTATAAAAAAATACAACCACATGATATTGTACAAGCTGTATTACAACAAGAAGTATTGTTATATTGTGGTAGATTAATTGGTACAAATCCAGATATGTTTAAAGGTATATTAAAAATAAGAATTGGTTGGGTTATTGAAGCTATTAAATTATATTTAATAATGTCTATTAATAATCCAAAATCAATTGATTCATATAGCCCATATGAATTACGTAAAATATTAATTAAAATATTAACTGTTAAAGATTGGGAAAATCAAGAAAATTTAACAATATTATGTCGTAGAAAAATTCAAGGTTGTCTTTGTCGTGTACCAATTAATTTTTATAATCAAGTATGGGAAGTATTAGTTAGATGTCCAGGTGGTATATGTGTTAATGGACAAGAATTACCACAACAACCAACATTAACAAATATGTCAAGATCAGAATTAACATTTTCATTATTAGTTGAATCAATATTAAATCATATACAAATACCAGAATATCGTCAAATTATTGTTGAATTATTAGATATTGTATCAATAATATTATGTAGAAATCCAGAACTTAGTTTTAAAAAACAATTAGATTTAAATAAACTTGTTGAAGATGCATATTTTATGTATTGTAAAGATAATAATCTCATTCAAAATGATAATATGCAAGAATTTTTTTCAACACATTGTTCAGTTACAACTGGTTATTTAGCAAGAGCTGTTGTTAATAATGTTCTTACTGGTGGTTGTATGACAACAATGAATGACACTGATTTATTACCATCTGATAACAATGAAATGTGCAATATAATATAGTTAGTTGTTGTTGCTGTTGTTTTTTTTTAGAAAATTTATTAACGTGTGCCATATATTGTTTTGTAAAATATAAGTATATATATATATTTATTTGTCATTGATTGTTGATTTTAAAATTTTACAAAACTTTGTTGAATTTAAAAAAAAAAATTTATTTTTAATAAATTAAAAATATATCATTAATTTTTTTTAGATAATTATTTATTGTTGTAATACCTATTGCTATCGTCTTGCAAAATTTGAATCCATTGCACGACCAGAACGTTGAATATTATTTATATTTGATTTTATTCTAGATGCAACTGTTCCATGTTCAGCAGCAGCCATAAGTTGTTTTCTATAAAAAAGAAATTAAAATTAAATAAATTAAAAAAAAATTATAATTTTATTTTTTAAATTACCTTATAAAATCTTTGTTATATGTTTTTTCAGTTGTTTCTTTTTTTTCTTGTTCACGATATTTTTTAACATTTAATACTCTTTCTTTATCACGCCAAGATGCATTTGCCATCATTTCACGAAGTTTACGTTCTCTTTCTTCATCAGTTAGTTCAACTTTTTTATGATGATGATGATGATGTTTATCTTTTTTTTTATCTTTTTCACGTTCTTTATATTTATCTTCACGTCGTGATGATTTATGTGATGATTCTTTGTGACGTTTTGATTTATGTTTTGATGATGATCTTTCAGGACTTTTATCTCTTTTTTTGCTCTAAAACAAAAAATACAAACAAACAAATAAATAAATAAATTTATATAACTGAATGTTGATTAAAATAATTGAGTATTCTTACAGCTAATTCTTTGAGTTGTTTAAGTTTAACTGGATTATTAAGTAATTGTGCTCTTGATTCATTTTCTTTTTTTTTAATAGCAAATAGTGGATCTTCTTGAATTTTTCTTTGTAAATCAACTTGTTCATTTCCAGTAAAAAAACGTAATGATGGTGGTAAACATTCTGTAATTAAATAATATAATTAAATATAATATAAATAATATTTAAATATAAATTTGTTAAATAAATTAATTTTAATTTACCATGTTCAACGTGATTACTTGGTACAACTTTATTTTTTTCAACTTCACGTTCATTTTTAACTAATTGTTCAAATGTCTTGTCAATTGTTTTACCCTTTAAATAATCTTCACGATTAATTGTTGAATTTGGTTGTGTATACATCCAATTTATTTTTTCATTATCTTTTTGTGCAACTGTTCCTTGTTGTCTTCCAAATTTTGTAATATCTTCTTTATCTCTTTCTTTTTCAATATCCCTTTTTAATTCAGCAATTCTTTTTTTTTCTTGTGTATTTTGTTGTTCTGCTTTCCATACTTTTTCCATATTTTTCATTGTTGAAGGATGCCATGATTTTTTTAAATTCTAAATTAACAAAATAAATACATTTTTTTTTATTATTGTTTTTAATGCATTTTTAGGTTAGAGTGTATTTTTTTTTTTTAATTTACAAATTTTTTACTTACTAAATCACCTCCACCCATTTTTAATTGATTTAATTAGTAATTTTACTTTTTAAATTTAATTATTTTAATAAATTTTATAAATAAATAAGATAAACAAATATTGTAAAATAATAAACAAAAGTTTATTTATATTATTTTTCTAGACAATCAGCTGGTGTCAGCTGAGTTTCAAAGATGGCTGACTTTTTTTTTTCTTTTTTTTTAAATTTTTTCTCTCTTTGCGCAGTAAAAATGCGTACTAAAAATAATTATTTTAATTTAAATATACAAATTTTAAATTTATAATAAAATAATCAATTAATTTTAATTAATAATAAATTTAATAACAAAAAATAAATAATTTAAAACAATTAAAATTCTTTTTGTAATAAAGTAAAATTGAAAAATCTTTTAAATTAATCACACAACTCGTTGCCTTGTTATGATTTATTAAAAATTAATTACTTAAATTGAATTTTTTTTTGAAAATAATAATATTGTTTATCAAATTATCATAGTAATATTGATTAATAGCTTTCAAGTTTATTCAGAACATTTCATTCTATTTTTTTAGTATTTTTTCGCCAACAAATAAATTACGATATATTTTTTTAATTTTATTTAATCTTTAAAAACATGAATAGTATACCAAAACAATCATTAATTATTAACTCTGATGCACAAAATTTAATTAAAATAAATGGAGTTAATAGTGCAAAAATATCACCACAAAATATTGAAATAATTGTGCAACCAAAAAAATTATTTTTAACATCATATAAAATAAATCAAATACATCCTTTGTTTACTGAAATAAATGTAAGTTTTTTTTTATTTAAAATTGTCATTATTTATAATTAAAATAAATAAGAATTAAAAAAACAATTTAGTATATTTATTTTTTTAAATTAAATGAATTATTAATATTTTTTTTTTTTTGTTTAAACAGAATCCAGAATGTTTTCATAGATCATTAATTCCAGTATTAATAATGAGTCAATTGTTTGGAATATTTCCATTATCAAAAGTCTCCAATAAAAATCCAAAAATGCTTAATTTTAAAATTAAATCATTCAAAGTATTTTACTCTTTAATAGTACTAATTTCTTTTTTTTATTTAGCCAGTAAAAGTGTTATTATTTTGATTAAAACTGTTCAAAATATTGATGGTTGTACATTTGATACTGAAGGTAAAATATCATTGTAATTATAATTATTTATAATTATTTAAAACTAATTTAAAATATAATTTAAGGTATTGTTGGTGCTGTATTTAGTACAGCATTTTATGGATCTGTTTTTCTTCAAGTTTTATTTTTTTTTATGCTACCAAAAAAATGGATTAATCTTCAAATTAAATGGAACAATATGGAAAAAAAATTAGACAAGTTTGTTTGAAATTTTCAATAAAAAATACTATGACAATATAAAATTAATAAATTAATTTAAATTTTTACAGAATAAATGAAGATCCACTAAAATTAAATTGTAAATTTAAAACAATATCTTTGATAATAATAATTTTTTTTATTATTGAACATGTATGGTGGAATATAAATGCTCAAAGTTCACAAAATAATGATCAATTTTGTGATGCTGTTTGGATAAATATAAACAAATCAAATAATTGTAAGTTTTAAATAAATAAAAAATATAATTAAATAATAAAATAATCATTTAATTTTTATAATTATAAAAACAGTTGTGAATAATTTACAAAAATATTATCTGATGATTGTTGGTTTATACACTGCATTTGTTTGGAATTTTTCTGATATTTTTTTGATTCTTGTGTCTGTTGGTTTGACTGAAAGATACAAGCATTTAAATAAATTTGCAATTGCTTCAAGTACATTTAATAATCATGAAAATTATTGGAATATATTGAGAATTAATTACAGTAAATTGAGTAATTTAGTTAAACAAACAGACAATGTATTATCACCACTGATATTTATATCATGTGTTCACAATTTTTTCTACATTTGTTTACAATTATTTATTGGAATTTCGTAAGTTAAAAAATAATAATTTATCATAAAATTATCATCATAATTATATAAGTATTTGTTTAATAATAATTATGTTCAGACTTGGTAGCTCTGATTCTTTTGTTATAAAAATTTATCCTCTATTTTCATTTGGATTTGTTGTGATGAGAACAATTTGTGTTTTATATTCAATTGCAAGATTAAATGATCACAGTAAAATTATTTTACCAATGATTTATCAGTGTCCTATTTCAAAATACACCAACGAGGTTTTATTATAATTTTTTTTTCAATAAAAATTTAATAATACTGATAGAATGTAATTTTAAATGTCTTAATATTTTTATACTTTTTTATAGGCTTATCGTCTACAGTGTCAATTAACTAGTGATGAAATTGAATTGACTGGAATGAAATTTTTTTCAATAACACGAAATTTTATACTGACTGTAAGTATGCTTATTAATTTTTTTTAATTATCATATAAATTATAATATTTTTTTTTTAACAGGTTGCTGGAGCAATTGTAACATATGAAATAATTCTTTTACAACTTTCAAATTATAAAAAATTACATTAATTTATAATTAATAATTTAATTTAATTTATATTTAAAATTGTATATTATTTAAAATTTTTAAGTATAATTTATAAATTAAAAAGACAATTTTATAAAATGATTAAATATATTCAAGAAAATATTTGAGTTGAAGGTCACTTGTCATTCATACACGTGTCTATTAAATTATAATGATTAAATATATTTTAGTTAAGATTTTTATCGTCAAAACGTATTAATTATTTCATTCAATTTTATTTTGTTAATATCATAAATCGATTGAACCATTATTGTAAACCAGGAAATTCATAGTTATTCAACGAAAAATATTAAATAAAAAAAACTATTTTATTTCGCTTGATCAGTGTTTGTTTTTCTTTCCCATTATTTTTGGAATAAATATATAATATTTATAAATAAAAAGACACAGCTTTAGTTTAACATGGAAATAATAGAAGAAACACCATTTAATCTGAGATTAAATACTTATTTTTTAAATGAAAAAAAAACACTTGAAAATTCAAAAATGGTATTTCGAAATAAAAATATAATTTTACAATCTGGAAATTTACAATTACCATTTCAAAAAAAACATAATCAAATGCAATTTAATAAATTTGATGTAAGAAATTTTTTAAATAAATATATTTTTATTTATAAAACAAATTTAAAATTATTTAAAAATATTTTTTTTTCTTTTCTTCAGGATTCAGAAAGTTTTTACAAATCTATAATGCCAATTGTAATGATCAGTCAATTATTTGGAATATTTCCAATATCACAAGGTTCTAATAAACATTCAAATTCATTTAAAAAAATTTATTCTTTTATTGTATTAATAATTTTATTTACATTAGTTGGTAAAAAAATATTTTTCATGTGTGAAATATTAATGAATTTAAATCCCTGTTATTCCAAAAATATAGGTAAAATAATAAACTGCTATAAAAATATAATTTTTTAATTAAAAAAAAAAAATACAATAATATATATTTTCAGATAAAATAAATTCAATTTTTGACACAACATTTTACATAGCTGTTTTTTTTCAATTTTTAATATTTTTTTTTTTACCTCGTAAGTGGATTAATCTTAAAAAAAAATGGAATTCAATGGAAAAACAATTAAACAGGTATTATTTTTAATAAAAAAATTTTAATATTGTTTTATTTATTAAATTTCATTTTATATTTTGCTTAGTTTTGATGATGAAAATGGTCCAAAACTTCGATGTAAATTAAACACAATATTTTTAATAATGTTAATGTGTTTTATCATTGATCATTTATGGTGGAATATTCAAAAAAATAAAAATTATAATTTGTGTGATTTTTTAAATAATAAAACAAATGAATCAAACACTGATAAATTTTTTTCAAACGATTGTAAGTAATAATATTTATAAAAAATATATTTAATTGATAAATAATTATATTTAATTTAAATAATTTTTGTTTTAATTAAAAAATAGTTTTAACTAATTGGAAAGAAATTTTTTTAATAATTGCTGGTATTTATCCAGCTTTTGTTTGGAATTTTACTGATATTTTTTTGATTCTTGTGTCTGTTGGTTTGTCTGAAAGATACAAGCATTTAAATAAATTTGCAATTGCTTCAAGTACATTTAATAATCATGAAAATTATTGGAATAAATTAAGAATTAATTACAGTATATTGAGTAATTTAGTTAAACAAACAGACGATGTAATATCACCACTGATTATTGTATCAATTGTTCATAATATATTTTTTATTTGTTTACAATTATTTATTGGACTTTCGTAAGTAAAAAAATATTTTTTTTTTATAAATTTTTTTATTGAATAAATGAATTTCTGTATTTAAATTTTAGACTTGGTGATCCAAATGATTCATATGTCGTTAAATCTTATCGATTATTTTCATTTTTATTTATTGTTATTAGAACAATTGGAGTTTTATATTCAGCAGCTAAAATAAATGATGAAAGTAAAATTTTTTTATCAACAATTTATGAATGTCCTCCATCAAAATTTACCATTGAGGTAATTTATATTAATTTTATAATTTTTTTATGTTATTAAATAATTTTATTAATTTTTTTTTTACAGACAAATCGTTTACAATTTCAATTAACGAGTGACATTATTGAACTAACAGGAATGAAATTTTTTTCAATAACAAGAAGTTTTATACTCACTGTAATTTTTAATTAAAAATATTAATTAAATAATTTTTTATTTTAACTTAAAATATAATTAATTAAAATTATAAATTATTTATTTATTTTACAGGTTGCTGGTGCTATTGTTACTTATGAAATTATTTTACTACAATTTTCACATGTCAGAAAAATTTCATAAAAAATATCATTTGATAATTAATTATTAATATTAATTTTATAAAATAAACAATAGATAAAATATTCTAATATTTATTATTAAATAAAATATATGTTTTGTAAAAATATTAAATATTAAATTTTAATTTATTCACTTGACTTTTTATGATGACTTTGAATATTATTTTGAAAATAAATATATAATATTATTTCATAACAATAATAGACACTAAAAGATAAACTTGTGTTTATTTTTATAATAAAATTAAAAAAATAAAATATATCAATGTACAAGTTAAATAAATTATATCAACGTAAAAAAAAATTTCGAAATAAAATTTGGGTATCTAATATTTCTCAAACAGATTTATTTGTTGATAATTTTTTTAATAATAATCAAAATGAAAAACAATTAAAAAATATAAAAAAACATGTATGTTTATTATTAATTAATTTATATAATTTTGAATATTAAATTATTTTAATTAACTTATAATTATTTTAGCATGATGAATTTTTTTATAAATTAATTGGAGCTGTTATAAAAGTTAGTCGATTGTTTGGAGTGATACCATTGTCTGGAAACTTAAATAAAAATCCAGAAAAATTAAATTTTAAAATTAAAACATTTCAATTTTTTTATTCATTTGTGCTTTTTATTATTTTATTGTATAAATTATTTAAATTTATTTTTTTATGGATTAAAAGTGTCGATAGCTCAAGTTCATCTCAAGGTAAGATTTTATTTTATTTTTAAATAAAATATATTTTTTTTTTGTAATTTAAATATTTTTAAAAATAGATTTTGCTGAAGCAATTAGAACTGGATTATTTTACACTGCTGTTTGTATAGAATTTTTTCTATTTTTAATTTTACCAACAAAATGGATAAATCTTCAAAAAAAATGGATGTCAATGGAATTAAAACTTGACGAGTTTGTTAATTTAATTTTTATATAATTTTATTTTATCTAATATTTATTATTAAAAATAATAATATTTTTTTTTTTAGTTCAAATTACATCAATCAACCATATAAACTTCGTAAAAAATTGTTTATAATTTCATTAATTGCAATTTTTGGTTCTATTTTTGAAGAAATTTGGTATTTTCTTTTTTCATTTTCACAAAATTCTACAAATGTTTGTGATATTTTGTGGCAAGATGTATCAAAAACTGAATCAGGTAAAAAAAATAAAAAACATTTAATATTTTATAAACTCAAAATAAATTTATTACTTTTGTTTTTAAAGTCATTTGCAATGGTGTAAAATATTTTGAAATTATTGGTGCTATTTTGGGATCATTCACATGGAATTTCACTGATCTTTTTATCATTCTGGTTTGTATAATTAAAAATTTTAAAAATTACAATGCAAATTAGATAATTTTGTAACAATTTTTTTTAAAGATATCAGTAGGTCTCGTTGAAAGATACAAATTTTTAAATAATATAACAATGAATTCAAAAATTTGGAGTAATTACAAAAACTATTGGAACATGTTACGAATAAATTACAGTAAAATAGGAAAATTAGTTAAAGAAACTGATGAAATTATTTCTCCTTTTATTTTTATATCATGTGCACATAATTTTATTTACATTTGTATTCGACTTTTCATTGGATTATCGTAAGAATAAATATAAAAGTTTATTTTTTTTTCTTTTTGTAAATTAATTAACATATTAATTTTGTTTTTATAATTTCAGAATGAATACAAATCTAGCAAAAATGCATCCAATTATTTCAGTAATATATATAACATTTAGATTTTTTTCAGTAATGTATGCAGCATCAAAAATTAATGATCAAAGTAAATTAATTACACCAATAATTCAACAGTGTCCTACTTCAAAATTTACAAAAGAGGTTTAAAAATATTTTAATATAATTTATTTATTTATTTTTTTTTCTTGTTTAAATTTGATAATAAATTTTATTTTTAATTATTGTATTACAGACACAAAGACTTTTATTTCAAATAACACATGACAATATTGAATTAACAGGAATGAATTTTTTTTCAATTACACGTAATTTTATTGTGACTGTAAATTTTTAATTTATAATTAAATTAAAATTAATAATAGATCTATTCAATTAATTAAATAATATTTTTTTCAAGGTTATTGGTGCTATTGTTACTTATGAAATAATTTTATTGCAATTATCACGCCATGAAAAAATACAATAAAATTTATAAATTATTTTTGTCTTTTTTAAATATTTAATTGCAAATATGTATATGCTTGATTAAATAAGAGTTGTAAATTAATAATTCATAAATAAAATAAATTATAAAACTAAAATGAATTAATAAAATTTTTTTGAAGAAAAAAAAAAAAAACATTGTGAAATTGAATGAAATTTTAATTAAATTAAATGTTTGCTTTATGATATTCTTCAATTATTTTTTGTATAAATAGATTTAATAATTCAATGTACTTTGTATAATGGAAATCAAAAATTCATAAGGATACATTTACATTTATTATTCAATATAGAAATTCATTGATAAAATTTTTTTATAACCAGGGAAAATAGTTCTGAACTAGTTGGAAAAATAGTCGTTTGTTTTGTCTAATAATATAAATCATTTATCAACAATTTATTCAAGACTTTATGCAAATTATAAATGTTTAAACAAGTGCTCAAAATGTGTTAAAAATTATGATAATGTTTCAAGTGATTTAAAAATCGTCTTAATCGTCTCAATTTTCTTAAAACAAGGTCTAGCTCAATAAAAATTGAATAAATAAATTATTAATCAAATGTAATTAATTATTATTTATCAAAAAAAAAAAAATAAATTTATTAAAATAAAAAAGGGCATTTAAATTTCCGAGAAAAGAAACATTCAAAATAAAAGGGGGAAAAGGCATTTAAATTTCTCGGAATTAAAAAGTGATATTAATATTTTTATTTATTTTTTTTTCCAAGAAATTTAACTGGGTCAATTCAATTATGTAACAATAAGAGGAATTTATTCTTGGAAAAAGTTTTTTAAATTTTATTTTATTTTAAAATAAATATTTAAATTATTTTTTTTTTATTTTTTTATTTTTTCTTCAATATATTCACGTGTTAATTAAATTATAAAAAATATGTATTTATTAATTAAATTTATTTATGATATTTATATTAATATTTTTATTTTTTTATATTTATAATTTAAAAAAATTAATTAAATATTATCAAATAATTATAATAGATTTATCTATCAAATTTATCAAAAAAATTAAATTGTTTTTAAAATGATATTATTGATAAATTATTTTAAAAAAAATTAAACAACTAATAAAATATAAACTTGATTTTTAATAAAAAATGCATCGAATGACAACTCAAGTAAACGAAAAAAATAAAATAAATAATTTTGGTAATAGTGTTAAAATATTTTCAATAAATCAAAAAAATATTTTACAACGAAAATCATTTACTGAATTTTCATCAAATGATGTTGTTATTAATGAATTATCCAATTCATTAACATCAGATGTAAGTATATTATAAAATATAAAACTTATATTATGAAAAAATTAAATTATTAAAATGTGATTGATTTCTTTTTCAAGAATTCTGAATCTTTTTATCAAGCAATAAAACCAGCTATTAAAATATGTAAAATAATTGGTTTATTTCCATTTACTGAAATTGATGATAATAATTTAGTAACAATTGATTTTAATTTTAAATCATTACAAGTAATTTACAGTGTTATTATTTTAATACTTCTTGGTGGATTATTTTTGAGAACTTTTGTTTATTTAATAATGTCTTGGTTACAAATAAATAACTGTATTTCTCACACACTTGGTAAGTAAATATACAAACATATTTAAATTATTTTTGTTAATGAAATATAAAATAATAATAAATTTATTTTAATAGGTTTAACAATTTCTACTTTGTTCACTGTTAACTTTGGTTTAACTTTTCTAAGATTTTTAATTTTTTTTTTTTTATCAAATAAGTGGATTAAATTACAAAAAAATTGGAAAAAAATGGAGTTACAATTAAATAGCTATGGTAACCTACGACTTAAATTAAAGTTTAAAATAATAACATATATTTTTACAAGTAGTGTAATTATTTATTTTATTTGGTTAATAATTTATCAATTAACAAGAAAACGAGATATAAAATTTTGCTCTGTTTGGTGGAATGACTTTTATTATATGTATTCTTCAATGAACTTTGATTACATGAAAAATCAATGTGAGATATTTAAATTGTAACAAATTATTATAATTATTTATGTATTTTTAATTAATTTTATTTAACAATTATTAACAGTTTTTTATGCACTTGGAGATCATATACTGATGGTAGGAGAATTTTTTGCTCGTTTTACTTGGATGTTTGTCGATCTTTTTATCATTTTGGTTTGTTTTTTTAAATATTATACTGAAAATTGATGTCATACATTTTAAATATTTTTTAAATTAAATTTGTATTTAGATTTCAACAGGTTTGGCTGAAAGTTATAAATTTTTAAATAATTATGTAATGAATTCAGCTTTGTCAAATGATTATGAAGAATATTGGAAAAACTTGAGAATAAATTACACAACATTGAGTAAACTTGTTAAAAAAACTGATAAATTTATATCACCATTAATTTTGTTATCCTTTGGACAAAATATTTATTATATCTGTATGACTTTGTTGATTGGAATATCGTAAGAATAATATCTTAATTTGCAGATAATATACATAAATACTTGAACTATTTAATAAATAAATTTATTTTTAGATTCCAAATTTCAAATAGTAAAAACATATTGCCATTGATTTCGTTTTTATTTGCAATTATAAGAATGACTGCAGTTATGTTATCATTGTCGAGAATTAATTACCACAGTAAAAAAATATTGCCATTTATTTATCAATGTCCTGCATCAAAATATAATCTTGAGGTTTCAAAATTATTTTACTATTTTTCTAATTAAATTTGGTGATTCTAATGATGATATATATTTTTTTTGTTTTAATAGACAAAACGATTACAAGATCAATTAGCCACTGATGAGATTGCACTTACTGGAATGAATTTTTTTTTTATTACCAGAAAATTTATGCTAACTGTAAGTATTTATATTTTTTTTTTTTTATATAATTTAATTATTTTAATATTTATTTATTAATATTTCAAGGTTGCAAGTGCCATCATCACTTATGAAATATTTTTATTTCAATTTTCAAATGAAAAGAAATAATGACAGCAGTTGATTGTAACAATCACAATTTTAGAAATGTTCAATTTATTTGAAAAAGACAAATGACAATTTAAAGTAATCAACAATTAAAATACATAATTATAAATAGTCAATGTATTGAATAATGTATATTAATTAGCTTATTAATTTCAAATGATTTATATATACTGAGCAAAAAATATTTTTATGTATAAAATATTTTAACAATACCAGAATGTTTTTATCAGCAAATTCCTTTATACTAATTTTATTTCTTCTATTATTATTATATATAAAAATCAATAAATATACATACATTCAAATTTTAACTGAGTATATTAAATTATTGATACAAAATAAATATAAATTTATTGAAATATTAATTTTTTTTATTCAATTAAATTTTATTGATATTATTATTTAATTATTTATACAAAAATTGAGTAGTTTTAATTTGTTTTAATTTAATTCAAAAAATTTATAAACATGCTTATTGGTTATTGAATTGATAACAATAATTTCCGTATTATTTTTTGTAAATTTGTTTTTATCAAGACATGATTCGATCAACATCTTCAGTAAAAAAAAACAATAAAATTAATAATTTAAATAATAATGTTGAAATATTTTCTCTTAAAAAAAAAATTATTAAGCAACAAAAACTCAATAGTGAATCATTATCTGATGATAAATTTATTGACAAAGTACCTCATTACGCAGAATTAAAGGTAAGAATATTATAAAATCTTAATATTCATTAAAAAAAATTAAATTTATAAAATAAATAAACACGTATAATATAACTGTTTAATTATTACTATCAAAATAATTTTTTTTCAAGAATTCTGAATCTTTTTATAAAGCAATGAAACCAGCTATTAAAATATGCAAAATAATTGGTTTATTTCCATTGACTGAAATTGATGATAATAATTTAGAAACAATTGATTTTAATTTTAAATCATTACAAGTAATTTACAGTGTTATTATTTTAATACTTCTTGGTGGATTATTTTTGAGAACTTTTGTTTATTTAATAATGTCTTGGTCACAAATGATTGACTGTATTTCTCATCCATTTAGTAAGTAAATATAAAAACATATTTAAATTATTTTTGTTAATAAATTAATTTTATTATAGGTTTATCAATTTCTACTCTGCTTACAATTCACTTTGGTTTAATTTTTTTAAAATTTTTTATTTTTATTTGTTTATCAAAAAAATGGATTAAATTACAAAAAAATTGGAAAAATATGGAAATACAATTACAGAGTTATGGTTATCCACAACTTGAATTAAAATTCAAAATAATAACATATATTTTTACAAGTAGTGTAATTATTTATTATATTTGGATAATAAATAATCAATTGACAAGAAAACGAAATTTAAAATTTTGCTCTGTTTGGTGGAATGATTTTTATAATATGTATTCTTCAATGAATTTTGATTATATGAAAAATCACTGTGAGATATTATAAATTAAAAAATTATCATTGTAAATAATTATTCTGTAAATTTTTAATTTATTATATTTATATATTTAACAGTTATCTATGCACTTGGAGATCATTTACTGATAATAGGAGAATTTTTTAGTTGTTTTATTTGGATACTTTTTGATCTTTTAATTATTTTGGTTTGTTATTTTAAATGTTATACTAAAATTTATGTAATATAAGTACATTTTAAAATGAATTGTGTTTAAAAGATTTCAACAGGTTTAGCTGAACGTTACAAATTTTTAAATAATTATGTAATTAATTCAGTTGTCCCAATTGATCATGAAGAATATTGGAAAAACTTGAGAATAAATTACAGTATATTGAGTAAACTTGTTAAAAAAACTGATGATTATATTTCACCATTAATTTTGTTATCATGTGGACAAAATATTTATTACATTTGTATGACTTTGTTGATTGGAATATCGTAAGAATAATATCGTATTTGAATAATATATATTGCATATAATATAAATACTTAAACTACTTAATGAATTTTTTTTTTTTAGATTACAAATTTCAAATAACAAAAACATATTGCCATTGATTTCTTTTTTATTTGCAATTATAAGAATGACTGCAGTTATGTTTTCATTGTCGAGAATTAATTATCACAGTAAAAAAATATTGCCATTTATTTATCAATGTCCTGCATCAAAATATAATCTTGAGGTTTCAAAATTATTTTAATATTTTTCTAATTAAATTAGGTGATTCTAATGATGATATATATTTTTTTTGTTTTAATAGACAAAACGATTACAAGATCAATTAGCCACTGATGAGATTGCACTTACTGGAATGAATTTTTTTTTTATTACCAGAAAATTTATGCTAACTGTAAGTTTTTATATTTTTTTTTTTATATAATTTAATTATTTTAATATTTATTTATTAATAATTCAAGGTTGCAAGTGCCATTATCACTTATGAAATATTTTTATTTCAATTTTCAAATGAAAAAAAATAATAATATAACAGCAGTCAGTTGTAATAACTATTTAAAAAAATCCATATAAACCCAGCTGAAAAAATAATTTAAAGATTTATAGATTAAAAATAGTATATTTTTAGATTTTTCGCAATGAATATTTAACGAAAAAAAAAAACAAGATTCCATCAATTTTATTATACAATTTTTTTTTTTAATTATCATATTACAAACAAATCAATAAATATCTATTCTTAAATACTAATTTGAATTGAGTATATTAAATTATTAAATACAAAATAAAGTAAATGAATAGGAACATTAATTTCCTACTCAATTCAATTAAAATCAATTTTATTATTTAATTATCTACACAACAATATTCAGCAAAATTAATTTGATAATTTCAAAAATCAAAATTAAATATTTATAAACATACGTATTTATAAGTTATATTTATAGTTGATAACAATAATTTTCATAATATTTTTTGTAAATTTGTTTCCATCAAGTGTTTAAGAGACATGATTCGATCAACATCTTCAGTTAAACAAAACAATAAAATTAATAATTTTGATAATAATGTTAAAATATTTTCCATAAATCAAAATATTAATAAAAAACAAAAACAAAATATTGAATTTTTATCTGATGATGATGAATGCATTGATGAATTACCTTGCATCTCATCATCAGAGGTAAGAATATTTATTAAATTAACAATTTCATATTGCATCTATTAAATTATCAAGACAACTGTTTAATTTTCATCATCAAAATAATTATTATTTTCAAGAATCCTGATTCTTTTCATCAAGCAATACGACCAATCATTAAAATAGGTCAATTATTTGGTTTATTTCCATTAACAGGAATTAATAGTAATTATCCAGAAACAATGTATTTTAATTTAAAATCATTTCGAGTATTTTATACTGTTGTTGTTTTAATTTTACTTGCTGCTTTATTTTTAAGAACTTTTTTATTTTTAATAACAACATGGTTACAAATAAATGACTGTATTTCTCATTCAAATGGTAAGTTAATATTTATATAAAAAATTTAATTGAATTTATTATTTTAATTTGAATGAATTTTATTTATTTTAGGTTTAATGGTTTCTGTTTTACTTACTGGTTACTTTGGTTTTATTTTATTTAAATTTTTAGTTTTTTTTCAAATATCATTAAAGTGGATTAATTTACAACAAGACTGGAAAAAAATGGAAAAAAAATTTTACAATTATAGCTATGATTATCCACTACTAGTAAAAAAATTTAAATTAATTTCATTTATTTTGATGAGTTGTGATATTGTTTATTATATTTGGTTGATGACTAATGAATTTTTTAAAAAAAGAGATTTAAAATTTTGTATTATCTGGTGGGATAATTTTTACAATATGTATTATTCTATGAATTTTCAATATATTCATAATAATTGTAAGATATTTTAATTTAAAAATTATGTGTTGTTATAATTTTAATGAATTTTATTATCATCAACAGTTTTTTATGCACTTGGAGATCATTTTTTAATAATTGGAGATGTATTTGCATTTGCTGTTTGGGATTTTACAGATCTTTTTATAATATTAGTTTGTATTAATTAAATAACTCAAATTGATAAGTATATATATATAATGATTGAAAATTTTGGATATTTAATTGAAATTATATTTCACAGTTGTCATTGGGTTTAGCTGAACGTTACAAATTTTTGAATAATTCAGTTATGAATTCTAATGTATCAAATGATCATGAAGAATATTGGAAAAAATTAAGAATAAATTACAGTATTTTGAGTAAACTTGTTAAAAAAACTGATGAAATTATTTCACCATTAATTTTTTTATCTTGTGGACAAAATATTTTTTATATTTGTACAGCTTTATTTATTGGAATTTCGTAAGAATCTTTTTTTAATTAATTATAAATAATATAAATAATTGAATATATTTTTTGTTTAATTTTATTTTTAGATCTAAAAGTTTAAGCCCTGAACAAATGTTGCCATTGATTTCATTTTTATTTGTGATTATAAGAATGACTGCAGTTATGTTTTCATTGTCGAGAATTAATTATCACAGTAAAAAAATATTGCCATTTATTTATCAATGTCCTGCATCAAAATATAATCTTGAGGTTTCAAAATTATTTTACTATTTTTCTAATTAAATTTGGTGATTCTAATGATGATATATATTTTTTTTTGTTTTAATAGACAAAACGATTACAAGATCAATTAGCCACTGATGAGATTGCACTTACTGGAATGAATTTTTTTTTTATTACCAGAAAATTTATGCTAACTGTAAGTATTTATATTTTTTTTTTTTATATAATTTAATTATTTTAATATTTATTTATTAATATTTCAAGGTTGCAAGTGCCATCATCACTTATGAAATATTTTTAGTTCAATTTTCGTATAAAAAAAAAATACAACAGTCATAGTTTTAGCATTAAAATTTAAAATAATTACAATAATTTTATGATTGATATAAATAAGTTTGTGTTCTAAAAACAATGATTCATACAAAATCGTATTTCTACAAATTTAAAAAATTACAGTAATATTTATATACTCAGTTGTAAATTGATATTAAAAAATAAAAATAAAATATAACAACAAAATTATAGAGTCAATCAATAATTTCAATATTGAATTTTTATTTTTTATCAAAACTAATTTGGCCAAGTCTTTTAATATAACTATATATTTAATTATTTATATTTAATATTTATGAAATAATATTTATCATCTATTATCAATTTAATTTATTAGAAATATTTGAAAAGAAATGAATCAATAAATACTCATGAGTTTTCTATTGTTTTTTTAAATATTTTTTTTATCAAGTGTTTAGACATGATTCGAATAACATCAGTTAAAAAAAAAAACAAAATATTTAATTTTGATAATGATGTTGAAATATTTTCTACAAATCAAAATAGTTTGATTCAATCAAAACAATTAATTAATGTTATTTCGATTAACAAATTATTTAAACTTCCAGTGTCTGAGGTAATAATATTTTTATATTAATTATAAATAAAGATGAAAAAAATAATAATTTTTATTTCATTTTAAGAATCCTGAATCTTTTCATCAAGCAATAAGACCAATAATTAAAATGAGTCAATTATTTGGTTTATTTCCAATGTTTGACATTGATAGTAATTATCAAGAACCAATTCATTTTAATTTCAACTCATTTCGAGTATTTTACACTATTATTATTTTAATTTTTCATGCTGGTTTACTTATAAGATCTTTTGTGTATTTATTTCTATCATGGTTCAATAAAAATAGCTGTATTTCTAATCCAATTGGTAAGTAAATATTTTTTATTATATTTTTAAAACAATTATTAATCAATTTTCGCTTGAATTTATTAGGTTTATTAGTTTCTACTCTACTTGCTGGTTCTTATGGTTTTCTTTTTCTCAAACTTTTGTTATTATTACGACTGCCAATAAAGTGGATTGAATTACAAAAAAAATGGAAAATAATGGAAAAACGATTACAAAGTTCTAGCTATGATTATCCACCAATTAAATTAAAATTTAAATTAATAACTATTATATTGATAAGTGGCGAATTATTTCATAGTCTTTGGTTGGTTGTTAATGAATACTTCAAAGAGAGACAATTAGAAATTTGTATTATCTGGTGGGATGAATTTTACGATATGTATTATTCAATGGACTTTCAATATTTTCATAATAATTGTAAGATATTTAAAATAACAAATTAAAATAATGTTGAAAATTATATATATATATATATGTATAGGTATAAATAATAATTTATTATCATCAACAGTTTTTTTGACACTTGGAGATCATTTCTTGGTAATAGGAGATTTTTTTACATCTTTCGTTTGGATATTTGTTGATCTTTTCATCATTTTGGTTGGTAATTTTATGTTAAAAAAAAAAGTTAAATTGAAAACTAACAATAAATTTAATTAATTTAAATAATTTTCAACAGGTGTCATTGGGTTTAGCTGAAAGATATAAATTTTTAAATAATTCTGTAATGAATTCAGCTGTTCCAATTGATTATGAAAATTATTGGAAAAATTTGAGAATTAATTACAGTTTGTTGAGTAATCTTGTTAAAAAAACTGATGAAATTATTTCACCATTAATTGTTTTATCTTGTCTACATAATATATTTTACATTTGTATAACTTTATTTATTGGAATTGCGTAAGAATTTAAAAACATAAATCCAGTTAATATATATAAATATTATTGTATACATATATCATTGTTATTTAATTTATTTACAGAACAAAAAGTATCCATAAAGCTGTTACTTTTGTTTCATTTTTATTTGTGCTTGTCATAACATTTGCAGTTATTTTTTCATTGTCAAGAGTCAATCATCACAGCAATCAATTACTTTTATTTATTTATCAATGTCCATCATCAAAATATACATCAGAGGTTTTAAATTATTATTTATTATTAATATTTTTTTTTTTTTGAAATTAAAAAATCAACAGAAATTTCATTGTCTTTTTTTTTCAGACACAGAGATTACTTGAACAATTAAGTACAGATGAAGTTGCATTAACTGGGATGAATTTTTTTCTCATCACAAGACGATTTATACTCACGGTAATTTTTTAAATATAATTTTAATAATTTAAATTTTAATATAATAATTATTTTGTTTCTTTTCAAAGGTTTCAGGTGCCATAATTACATACGTAATTATTTTTTTGCAGTTTTCTTCTAACGAAAAATCATAAGAATAAGTTATAATAATTTCAATTGTATAACAATAATAAAAAAATTACATATAAACAATTGAATTATTGAATTTATTTATTTTGCAATAAATATTATATCAATCGAGTTATCATTATCAAACACAATTATATTGATTAGAATTAAATTAAAAATAATGTATTAGAAAATATAAATAAATTAAAACAATAAAATTAAAGTCAATCAAAACAAACAAACAAACAAAAATAAAATAATATAATTTAATAATTAAATTTGTTTATTTATTTACGATAAAATTGTAATTTCTTAATAGTATTGTCATTAATTATTCATATAATAGCATTCAAGGAAAAAGTTTTATTAATTTAATAAATTAAAAATAACTGAAAATAAATAATTAATAAACATTTATAAATTTTCTATATTTTTTTTTTTATATATTTTTTTATCAAGTGTTTATAAGACATGATTCAAATAACATCGTCAACTAAACGAAAAAAAAAAACTTTTAATTTCAATAATAATGTTGAATTATTTTCAACAAATCAAGATATTTTTTTACAACCAAAAATATTTATTGAAATTTCTTCATCTGATGTAAATATTAATGAACTACCAGATTTTACATTATCAGAGGTAATTATATTTTTATATTAATGTTATAAATAAAATTAAAAAAATAATAAATTTTAATATTATTTTCAAGAATCCTGATTCTTTTCATCAAGCAATACGACCAATAATTAAAATAGGTCAATTATTTGGTTTATTTCCATTAACTGGAATTAATATTAATTATCCAGAAACAATGGATTATAATTTCAAATCATTTCGACTATTTTACAGTGTTGTTATTATAATTTTACTTGCTGGATTATTTTTGAGATCTTTATTGTATTTAACAATGACATGGTTACAAATAAATAACTGTATTTCTCACTCAATTAGTAAGTTAATACAATATTTAATATTTTTATCTATTAACATTAAATTAATTTGTATATAAAATTGAAAATAAAACATTTTTACTGTTATTTTTTAATGATACTGATATTTTTAAAATAGCTTTACTAGTTTGCATTCTAATTACTGGAAATTTTGGTTTAATTTTACTCAAGTTTTTGATATTTTTTCGATTACCAAAAAAATTAATCGAATTACAACGAGAATGGAAAATGATGGAGAAAAAATTAGAGGCTTCAAATTATGGTTATCCACGACTCAAATTAAAATTTAAAATAATTATTTTTATTTTTATGAGTTGTGGAATTATTCATTTTTTTTGGTTAATCATAAATGAATTTATAAAAAAAAGAAATTTAAAGTATTGCAGTTTGTGGTGGGATGATTTTTACAATATGTATACTTTAATGGATTTTAATTATATTCAAATTCACTGTAAGATATTTACTGCAACATTTAAAATATGTAAAAATTATTTATTTATATATTTAACTTTAATTTGTTTTAGTTTTTTATGCAATTGTAGATCATCTATTATTTATTGGAATTTTTTTCGCATCTTTGGTATGGACGTTTGTTGATCTTTTAATCATTTTGGTTTGTATTTATTAAATAATAAAACATAAACTATAGTATTTTATTGAATATATAAATTAAATTCATTTAAATAATTTTCAACAGGTGTCATTGGGATTAGCTGAAAGATATAAATTTTTAAATAATTCTGTAATGAATTCAGTTGTTCCAATTGATTATGAAAATTATTGGAAAAATTTAAGAATTAATTACAGTTTGTTGAGTAATCTTGTTAAAAAAACTGATGAAATTATTTCACCATTAATTGTTTTATCTTGTATACATAATATATTTTACATTTGTATAACTTTATTTATTGGAATTGAGTAAGAATTTAAAAACATAAATCAAGATAACATACATTTATAAATATTTATATATATATATTTTTTCAATTTATTTATTCATGTGTTGGATTTTTACAGATTAGAAAATTCACCTTTACAAAAAAGAATACCTTTAGTTTCATTATCATTTGTAACTTGTGCATTATTTGCTGTTATTTTTTCAATGTCAAGAGTTAATCATCACAGCAATCAATTGCTTTTATTTATTTATCAATGTCCATCATCAAAATATACAGTAGAGGTTTTAAAATATATATATCTATTATTTATTATTAGTAACAATATTTTTTTTTTTCATTAAAATACAATGAATGACAATTCAATTGTCTTCTGTTTCAGACACAGAGATTACTCGAACAATTAACTTCGGATGAAATTGCATTAACAGGAATGAATTTTTTCCCAATTACAAGACGATTTATTCTTACGGTAATTTATTAAATAAAATTTTAATAATTTAAATTTTAATATAATAATTATTTAATTTTCTTCAAAAGGTTTCAGGTGCAATTATTACATACGTAATTATTTTTATGCAGTTTTCAGATAAAGAAAAAGAATAATAGTAAATTGAAATAAATACGTTAGGATAAACATTTTTAAATAATTCCATAGAAATTTAATCGAAATATACATATAAATATTTTATTATCATCAGCAAACTCTATTTTATTAATTTTATTAAATTGAATATCAAAAGAATAAATATTTATAATGTACTATTAAATATAAAAATAAAAAAAATAAATTAAAACAACAAAATTAAAATGGATCAATATAAATTTTTTATAATCTATTTTAATCGTCATTTCTTAATAATATTATCATTAATTATTCATATAACATTTGAGGAACAGAATTTATTAATTTAATAAATTAAAAATAAATAATCAATAAACATTTATAAAATTTCTATATATTTTTTTAATATTTTTCTATCAAATTTTCATTAGACATGATTCGAACAACACAATCAACTAAACGAAAAAAAAAAACTTTTAATTTCAATAATAATGTTGAATTATTTTCAACAAATCAAGATATTTTTTTACAACCAAAAATATTTATTGAAATTTCTTCATCTGATGTAAATATTAATGAACTACCAGATTTTACATTATCAGAGGTAATTATATTTTTATATTAATATTATAAATAAAATTAAAAAAATAATAAATTTTAATGTTATTTTCAAGAATCCTGATTCTTTTCATCAAGCAATACGACCAATCATTAAAATAGGTCAATTATTTGGTTTATTTCCATTAACTGAAATTAATATTAATTATCCAGAAACAATGGATTATAATTTAAAATCATTTCGACTATTTTACAGTGTTGTTATTTTAATTTTACTTGCTGGATTATTTTTGAGATCTTTGTTATATTCAATAACTATATGGTTACAAATTAATAATTGTATTGTTCAACCAAGTAGTAAGTAATTACAAAATATTTATACATTTTTATATATAAAATTTATCTTTTCAATAAAAAATAAAATAAAATAAAAATAAATTAATTTATATAGGTTTACTGGTTTGCATTTTAATTACTGGACACTTTGGTTTAGTTTTTCTCAAATTTTTACTATTTTTTTGTTTACCAAAAAAATGGTTTAAATTACAAAAAGAATGGAAAATTATGGAAAAAAAATTAGAGTCTTCAAACTATGGTTATCCACAACTTAAAATAAAATTTAAAATAATTACTTGTGTTTTGATGGGCTGTGAATTTATTTATGTTATTTGGGTGATCACAAATGAATTTATAAAAATAAGAAATTTAAAGTATTGCGATATATGGTGGGATGATTTTTACAATATGTATACTTTAATGGATTTTAATTATATTTATAATCACTGTAAGATATTTACTGCAACATGTAAAATATGTAAAAATTATTTATTTATATATTTAACTTTAATTTGTTTTAGTTTTTTATGCAATTGTAGATCATTTATTGTTTATTGGAACGATTTTTGCAGAATTTGTTTGGACATTTGATGATCTTTTTATTATCTTGGTTTGTAATTTATTGATAATAAATAAATTAATTAAGATCTATATCAATAAATTGATATAATTTCAATAATTTTTAACAGGTGGCATTTGGTTTAGCTGAAAGATATAAATTTTTAAATAATTCTGTTATGAATTCAGCTGTTCCAATTGATTATGAAAATTATTGGAAAAATTTAAGAATTAATTACAGTTTGTTGAGTAATCTTGTTAAAAAAACTGATGAAATTATTTCACCATTAATTGTTTTATCTTGTCTACATAATGTATTTTACATTTGTATAACTTTATTTATTGGAATTACGTAAGATTTAAAAATAAATAAATTAACACAATATTTATATATTTTAATAATTTTCGATATTTTATTTACAGATTAGAAAATTCAACTTTAAAAATAAGAATTCCATTTGTTTCATTTTTATTTGTAATTTTTGCATTATTTTCTGTTATTTTTTCATTGTCAAGAGTCAATCATCACAGCAATCAATTACTTTTATTTATTTATCAATGTCCATCATCAAAATATACATCAGAGGTTTTAAATTATTATTTATTATTAATATTTTTTTTTTTTTGAAATTAAAAAATCAACAGCAATGTAATTGTCATTTTTTTTCAGACACAGAGATTACTTGAACAATTAAGTACAGATGAAGTTGCATTAACTGGGATGAATTTTTTTCTCATTACAAGACGATTTATTCTTACGGTAATTTTTTAAATAAAATTTAAATAATTCATTAAAATTTCTCTTAAATAATTATTTAATTTTTTTCAAAAGGTTTCAGGTGCAATTATTACTTACGTAATTATTTTTATGCAGTTTTCAGTTAAAAAGAAATTATAAATATCAATTATAATTATATAAAATTTGACAAATTAAATTATTAAAAAAATACATGTATTATATTATAATAATTAGAATGATTTTTAATTTTCCAAAATATAATTTAATTAAATAAAAGCTATTCCGATTCTAATCGCTATCTATTGATTCAATTTATTATGTAAACAAAAAAAAACTCATTTTGATATCAAATTATAAATATTAAATTACTATTTATACGAACAATAGCCTCAGTGTTTCTTTAGTTTATCAAATACAATTTTTAAATTTATTATTTCGAAAATTATGACAAGAGTATCATCAGCTGTTGATTTTAACAGACTAACATCAAGTGCTAGAAGTGAAGAAAAAAATATTTGGGTAATACCTTCAAGTAGAAGTATAATTGTTCAACCAAAATTTCATAAATATGAAAATGATAAACGACCATTTAATTTACCGGTAAAATTAATTTATTATAAATAAATTACCAGTCTTTAAAAATTAATTAATAATTTAATAAACATTCAAAGTGATGGTAGTGGAGATTTTCAAAAGTAAAATTATTTAAAAATATTTTTTCGGTTTATAAAAATAAAAATAAATTTTACATTTGCTAAAAAGTGATGGTAGTGGAGCATCTATGAAGACTAGAGACCTAGTCTCTAGTCTCTAGTCTTCATAGGAGCATCACCTTATGCACATGCGCGAATATTGAGCACACAAAGGCAAATTGTATATCTGTGTGAACAACTTCACTCTATTTCTTGCCTTTCTTGGCCTTTTTCGGTCTTTTTATTTAATCGTGACCATTGCTAATTTGCTAGTGCTAGAGCAGGTCTGTAACTCCTGGGTAACTTCACATTGGACCACATTGTTTTATCAGCAATTAAACTGAGAAGATTAAGTAAGTAGATTTTATTAATGTTCAATTATAATTCTAATTAGGCATAATTAATAGCATTTTAGTATAACATTTAGTATAAATCATGCTATTAGCACGTGTTTCTGTGATTTAGCAAGGTTTCAAGGTTAACTTCTCGACTAATTCTTGAATAAAGTTTTAAGCTACATCCGTGAATAGTAAAAAAATTATATTTTTATTCATTGCTTATTTTTCCACGTGTTTGCTGTTGAGAAAATAAATAAAAAAATAAGGCAAAATTATAAAAAATTTTCCTAATTATTTATTGTTGTTATTATCACGTGTGCACTCTAAATCCTATATCTAACAAAAAACAAAAAACAAGTATTTTGTACAAAAAAAAGAGTCAAGTACTCGAAATTGTAGTCAATTTGTAATGTAACTTGTTTTGCCATTAATTAATCTAAAATGTTAAAAAAAAAAAAATTATACTTGACCCTGCGTAGTTTTTCCTAAATTAAAAATAAAATTTTAAGCCAACATTATTCAATCTTATGTTTAGCAGGGTCAAGTATAATTTTTTTTTTTATTATTTTTTTTTTTTTTTAACATTTTAGATTAATTAATGGCAAAACAAGTTACATTACAAATTCACTACAATTTCGAGTGAATGAAAGAATTTAAAGATAATGATTAAAAAAAATTCTAATGAATAGAATAGAATAATAATAATAATAATATTAAATTGTACTTGACCCCACGTACCTTTCCAAAGTTAAATTTTAAACCAATATTATTCAAATCTATTTTTTTAATTTTTTAAAAAAGGTGCCACCACGAGTCGGTTATCTAATTTATATAAAAATATCTAAATTAGTCATTTAATTTTTGGCGAGGGCAAAGGTTACCTCTGTTTCGTGAATAATAGTCTCGGTAGTACCTTTTAACTTTCATTTGTTTTTCTAATAAATTTTCTTTCTCATACTTGACACGAGGCACTTACCGTTTCTCTTGATAAAATAAGAACTCTAAATGTGTAAGATGCATCAGTATTTCATTTATATTTATTAAATCTTTCTATATCGCTGTGTTTAACTTCCAAAAAAATAGCAAATATAATAATTTATTATGAATATACAAAGTTATCGAGGACAACAAAAATTGAAAAATAGATGTATTTTCTTGTATAGAATTAATTATTATAAATTATATTGGACTAACTATTTTGACTTTATACTCGAGGAAAACTTTTGCCTGATAAATTAATAAAAAATAATTTATTTAATTTTTTTATAGATAAATATAAAATAAATATGAATAATATTGAAACTATGACTGAATGGCATGATGCATTCATGGCTATTTCAAAAGAAGTAAGTCTTAAATTATATTATTTTTCATTTATTGTTTTTTATCAATTTAACTAAATAATGTATCAATTTTTTTTTCACAGTTTGAGATACCAAAAAGAGAGTCTTTATTTTTTATATACAGATATAGAGATTATGATAATCAGAATAGTGATTCTAGTATTTTCATTAATGAAAAAAAAAAAGATAAAGACCGTCGTAATCGTATAATGATGCGAATGGAACCATTGTTTGCTTGTCAACAGAAACTTGAAACAGGTAATAAAATTAACATTTCAAATAAAAAAATTTGTATAATTAAACACTTAAAAGAAAATAATAATTATATATATATATATAACTAATTTTTTAGTTTGTGAACAATCGAAAAACCATTTCGTCAGGTCAAGCTTTAAAACTTACAATTTTGATGATGATAATTATAATGATGATAATGATAATGATAATGATTCATCAGTCAATGAATTGTATAACAAAGCAGAGGATGTCAAATACACAATTAGTCTCTGTGGATATAATCTGACGAGTCTACATTTGAAAGGATATCCATTTTCTGATCTAATGCCAATAATTAAAACTAATTGTCCAAATCTTAAGGAACTTGAATTAAAATTCAAAGAAATAAAAGATAAACATTTTGATGATGTCTTTTATAATATGTCTCATCTTAGAATACTGTTAATTGATTGGGAATGTGACTCGAATATACCAATCACTTTGATCTATTCATTAAAAAAAGTTGGTGAAACCTTAAAATTTTTACTACTTGCAGGTTATGAAAATGAAAAAAAATATACTTGCTTACCAGATGAATTGGGTGAGGTAAGCTTGAATCGAATATAATTAATTATTACAACAAATTAAATATTTTTTTATTTATATTTTTATAATAACATATATATATCTTTCAGGCATTATCTCAATTAACTGCATTGAAAAAGTTAGTATTACATGGTTTTGATCAAAATCAATCATTATTTGAGAAAATAGGTGAAATGAAAAATTTAGTTAATCTCAGTTTAATGTCTAATGCTTTGATGAAAGATCCAAACTTTGATAAAAAGTACGATATGTCTCCAATTGGGAATTTGAATAATCTTGAATATTTATATATTTATATGGATTATGGTGTTACAGATGAATTTTTAATTAATCTTAGTAATAATGCTAAAGAATTAAAAACTTTATCAATAATTGGTACTAATATAACAGATAATGGTATGATTCAAATAAATAATTTTAGAGAATTACAAGATTTTTCTCTTGAGTTAACCAGACATAAGAAAAAAAATAAGTTTATCACTGATAGATCAGTTTCACTTTTACGTAATGAAAAATTGAAAAGTTTGGATATATCAAATTGCATTAATATCACTAATAAATCAATTGTAAAACTTGTTCGATATTTACAGAAATTAAGAACTTTAAGAATTCAAAATACAAATGTAAATAAAAATGTTCGCAAAGTAGTAACTAAAATTAGAGCAAAACGTTATGTTGATGATATATCTTCAACTTTATATGTTTATGCTTCTTTTATTAAATCAGAATTCAGTTTATCAAACAGACCAGAGATTGTGAGTTTTCGAAAAAAACCTGATGAATTTTATTGAATAAAAGTCAACTATATTATATGATTATATAACTTCTATATAACTATTAAAATTATTTTTTTTTTGCCGAAATATGTGGTTTAATTGTATTTTTGATATATTAATAGTCACTTTATTATTATAATTTGTTAAAAACAAATACGATACTTGTATCACAACTTGAAATTGAATTCACACATATATTGTATCTTTTATTTACAATTAACTTAATATAAACTATACATATAAAATATAATTGAATTTATGTTAAGTTAATGAAAATAATAAATTATGTTTTTGTTGAAATACTTATACTTGATCAATTTATTTTTATCCTTTTGGTATTTCTTGCTTTAATTTATATCAAGTATACAATAAATAAATGTTTTTTTTTTTTGCGTTTTTAATATTCAAAATACTGTAATTATAATTAATTTTTATGATTATATAAAATAAAATTTATAAGATATTATTTGCAGCAATAGTTCAAGATGTTATAAAAAATCAACACTATATGTAATAAAAAAATATAAATAAATTATTAAAACAACACAATTAATGTCGATCAATATGGAATTTTTATATTTTATTTTAATCTTTATTTCTTCCATAATATACATATTATATTATTAATTATTCATGTAACATTCGAGGAACAAAATTTATCAATTTATCAGTATTAAAAATAATTGAAAATAAAAAATCAATAAACATTTATGAATTTTCTATTTATTTTTTTATTTTCTTATCAAGTGTTTAGACATGATTCGAATAACACAATCAACTAAACGATAAAAAAAACTTTTAATTTCAATAATAATGTTGAATTATTTTATAATTATTTTTTAGGAAAAGGAAAAGGATAAATATAATGATTTATTAAAAAATAGTGGTAATGCTGATAGTCAAGTTGAACATTTAAATAAAGAAGTATTTCAACATAAATAAGATTTAAAGATGCCAAAGTATATATTTATATTTATAATTTTATTTTATTAATAATAAAAAAAAAAAAATTGTCAATTTAATAAATTAATATTTAATCTAATGTCTAAGGTCTAAAAAGACAAATGTATTCACATATATAATTATTTAAACAATTATTGATGCAAATACTTGTCTATTTTGCAAATACATCTTTTTTCGTAGCTAATTGTATTCTTAAAAATCATTAATTGTCAATTTTAAATGCATTTTCAAATTTCCAAAGGCTAAGAATACAGATGTAATTGCATAAATAATTTTTTAAACAATTATTCTACGAGTACTAAAATATGAAAATAATAAAAATTCAAATTTATTGACAATTTCATGATCCAATAATATTATACCAATTTTAAAAACTAAAATTAATGAGACTGTTGTTAAAGATCATCCAGATGAACAAATAAGAAATATTGCAAGTAAATAATTTTTTTATATATACTTACATATATTATTATTATTATTATTTTTCAGACTGGTGCAGTAACTAGTTTATCAAAAATGAACATGATTATTATAGACCAAGTCATTCTTATTATAATTATAATGGTTATGATTATCAAAATTATATGGTCCAGTTGCTTATGAAGAATGGTACAATAAATATTATAGAAATCAACAACATCAACAACAACATTCATATGTTAATAATGATATAATATTACAAATTATCATGAAGATCATAAAATGATAAACAAACAAGTGGTGATATATCATTAATTGAAGATATTAAAAATATAACACGTATGGCACCAACAAAATTTTCTACATCACATGGCCAAGAACAAATAAAATAATTCCTTTAAAAGGTTTCAGGTGCAATTATAACTTACGTAATTATTTTTATGCAGTTTTCAGTTAAAAAGAAATTATAATTATATAAAATTTTACAATTTAAATTATGAAAATATACTTATGTTATATTAATTAAAATAACTTTTAATTTTCCAAAATATAATTTAATTAAATAAAAGCTATTCCGATTCTAATCGATATTTATTGATTCAATTTATTATGTAAACAAAAAAAAAACTCATTTTGATATCAAATTATAAATATTAAATGACTATTTATACGCACAATAGCCTCAGTGTTTCTTTAGTTTATCAAATACAATTTTTAAATTTATTATTTGGAAAATTATGACAAGAGTATCATCAGCTGTTGATTTTAACAGACTAACATCAAGTGCTAGAAGTGAAGAAAAAAATATTTGGGTAATACCTTCAAGTAGAAGTATAATTGTTCAACCAAAATTTCATAAATATGAAAATGATAAACGACCATTTAATTTACCGGTAAAATTAATTTATTATAAATAAATTACCAGCCTTTAAAAATTAATTAATAATTTAATAAACATTCAAAGGAACCAGAAAGTTTTCACAAATCAATAGGACCAATTTTAGCAATAAGTCAATCATTTGGATTACTTCCAGTTTCTGGATTATTCAAAAACAATTCAAATAAATTATCATTTAAATTAAAATCATTAAAAACATTATACAGTTTTATAATATTAATTTTATTACTTATACTTGTATGGAAATCATTTGTTTTTATGTATAAAACTATAAATCAATCAAATGGATGTACTTTTAGTACACAAGGTATATAAATTTTTTAATTTTTTTAATTTTAAAATTTTAAAAAACAAATTAAATAATTTAATTTTAAATTAATTTAGGAATTGTTGGAGCAATTTTAGGATGTGTTTTTTATGGAAGTATATTTACTGAGTATTTAATATTTTTTTGTTTACCAAAAAAATGGATTAAATTACAACACGAATGGAAATTAATGGAAATACAATTAAACAAGTTTGTATATAAATTTTTGTTTTAAATTATTAATTTATTAAAATTAATTTTTTCGTATATTTTTTTGATATAGATTTAATAATAATTGTCCAAAACTTCAATGGAAATTTAATACAATAACAATTGTTATGATTTTATTGTCAACAATTGAACATATTCGTAGAATTGTTGAAATAATGGCAATGAAAGAAGATTCAAAATTTTGTGATGCATTATGGGCTGATAGATCTCGTAAAAATTCAACAAATGAATTTTCAATTTTAATAACAAATAATAAATGTAAGATATTTAAATACAAATGTATAATTTTTTAAATATAATTAATATAATTTTTATTTTTTATTTTTAAAGTCATCAATATTGGTGAAGAAATTTTTTTATTTGTTATTAATATTTATACATCATATATATGGAATTTTACTGATTTATTTATCATGCTTGTAAGTTGAAAAATTAAATTAAATTATAATAATAATTTTTTATTTATTTTTTAAAAATTTTTTTTTTAGGTGTCAACTGGTTTAGCAGAAAGATATAAATTTTTAAATAATATTGTTATTAATTCAACTGTATGGAATAATCATGAAAATTATTGGGATCAACTTAGAATTTGTTATGGAAAATTAAGTAAACTTGTTAAAAATACTGATAAAGTTATTTCACCTTTAATATTTATATCTTGTACACATTATTTTTTTTTAATTTGTTTACAATTATTACTTTGGATATCGTAAGTATTTTTATAGCTTATATAATTATTTTTTTAAATAATATTTATAATATCATTTTATTTATTTATAGAAGAGATGATACTGTTACATTTGCCGCAGTATTTCCATTATTTTCATTTGGTTTTATGGTATTTAGTACGAATGCTGTTATGTTTTCAGCATCAAGAATAAATGATCATAGTAAAAAAATTTTACCAACTGTTTATGAGTGTCCATCAGTTGATTATACAAATGAGGTTTTTATATTTATTTATTTATTTTTTTATATTAAATTTATATTGTTTATTTATTTATTTAAATAATTTATAGGCAAAAAGATTACAAGATCAAATGACAAGTGATGACATTGCACTAACTGGACTTAATTTTTTTTCAATAAAAAGAAATTTTATGCTTGCTGTAAGTTTTTATTAATTATTTATAAAATTATATATAATTCATATTTATTTTTATATTTTTTACAGGTTGCAGGAACAATGGTAACATATGAAATTATATTACTTCAATTTTCAGATCCAAAAAAAGGTGTTTATTAATTCAAAAAAAATATTATTATTAATAAAATTTTAAATAATTAAAAATTTTGTAAGATTTATATTGTAATAAATAAATTACATTAAAAATAAATTAATTTTTTATGTAAAATTATTAAATTTTATTTAATCACAAACCCGATAAATTTATATTAAAATTTTTTCAAATTTTCGATAAAAAAAAAATGGCTTCCCGCCAAACTGCTGCTGACATCTAGCGTTTTTTTTTTTTTTTTTTTTGTTGTGTGTGTGTGTGATGTTTTTATTTTGTTCTATTTTAGTTGTAGTTGTGTGTACAATTTGACAATTCATAGCAATACTACTATGCACTCATAATTATTTACAATAATTTATAAATAAAATTATTTATTAAAAAATAAAAATTATTGAATGATAATTAAAATACAAATAACAACATAAAAATGTCAGCAGATGATCCAAATTCATGGCGTACAGCAACATTTCGCCAGAGTGTTGTTGCCAAAATGTAAGTTAATTTATTTATAATTATTATTAATTTTATAATATTTGTATGAATTTTTTTTTTTAAATATTTTATAATTAAATAATTTAATATTATTAATAGTGAAGAAGCTGTTCAAAAATCTGGTACACCAACAGCTAAAAATAGTATTGAAATGGAAAATCATGTTTTTCAAAAAGCTAAAAAAAAGGTTGGTTTAATTTTATCTAGGTAAACTCATGAAATCAATTCATACTTGTAATTAATATATTTATATTGTTGATATTCACAGGAAGATTATTTAAGTTTTGTTGCTCGTTTGATTCTTCATGTTGGTGAAATGGGTAATTTGAATATTTATCATTTTTTAAAATATATTTTTTTTGTATTTAATTTATTAGTATATTAAATATAAATTATATAAATTAATTTAGGTGCAAAAAAAGGAATTGGTGGAATGCCTCAAGGTACTGGTGGAGGTGGTCCAAGTATGCAAGATCCACTTGGAGCACTTCAAACATTAGCACGTCAAGGTACTGGTAATAATCAAGTTATGGGAATGGCTGGTGTTGGTCCAAATTCACAAGGAATGGTACCACAACAAGCAAATAATGCTAGTAATCTTCTTCAAAGTTTAAATAGACCAGGACCAGGTATGAATATACAAAATATGCAAAATAAAATGCAAGGAATTGGAATGATGAATTGTCAAGGACAAGGTGGTGTTGGAGTTGGTGGAGTTGGTGTAGGTGTAGGTGTAGGTGGTGGTGTACCAATGGGTCATATGTCACAAATGCAAAATATGCAAGGTGGTGGTATGATTAATCCAATGAATCAAATGGGACAAGGTCCTATATCACAACAACAATTAAATCCAATGTCTCAAATGATACCTGGACAAATGCAACAAAATATACCAAATCAAATGCAAGGACAATTACAAACACAATTAAATAATCAAATTGGACAAATGAATAATAATAATATTAATAATAATAACAATAATAATAATAATATGCAAAATATTGTTGGACAAAATCAATTAAATCAAATGGGACAAGTACAAATAGTACCTGGACAAATACAACAACAACAACAGCAACAACAACAACAACAACAACAACAACAGCAACAACAACAAATACATAATATGCAAAGAAAACCAGTTGAAATGATGAATACTGGTTTTCCAGGACCACGTAATGTAACACCAAATCAATTTTTACGTCAAAGTCCATCACCATTACAAGCACCAAGTCCAGCAAGTATTGGTGGACCAACAAGTAATCAAATGGTACCATCACCAGCACTTGTACCATCACCAAGTCCACAACATTCAATGATGTCAGGACAACAAAGAACATCAATTGGTATGGTACCATCACCAAGTAGTTCATTAAATACACCAAGTGGTATTGGACCAGCACCAAGCCCACAAGAGGATCAAGTATATCGTGATAAAATACGTCAATTATCAAAATATATTGAACCATTAAAAAGAATTATTGCTAAAACTGGTAGTGATGGTGATTTAAATAAATTAAGTAAAATGAAATCATTATTAGAAATATTAACAGTACCAACAAAACGTGTATCATTAGATGTTATTATTAAATGTGAACTTGTATTAGAAAAACAAGTTGGTTTAAAAATTGATAATAATGTTAGTGGTGTTAGTACAAATACTGGTAAAGAACATTATTTTTTTACTCCACTTATTGATGCTGTTAATTCACATTTACAAAGTCCAGTTGCAAATCATACATTACAAAGAACATTTGGTCCATGTTTAGAAGCATTATTTGGTCCAGAAATTAAGTAAGTATAAATATATATTTAATAAATATACATATTTATCAAAAAAAAAATTATAAATATTATTATTAATATATATTTTTTTTTTGTTATTATTAATTTACAGAGGTTTACCACAACCATTAAAAAAACATAAACCTGAAGAAACATCAAGTGAAATACCAGATGTATTACAAGGTGAAATTGCAAGATTAGATCAAAGATTTAAAGTTAGTCTTGATCCAGCACAACAAAATGGTTCAAAATGTATACAATTAATATGTTGGCTTGATGATCGTCATTTACCATGTGTACCACCAGTATCAGTAACAGTACCATCTGATTATCCATTAACACCACCACGTTGTATTATGGCACCATATGAATATACAACAACATTTTTATGTGCTGTACAAAAAGCACTTGATGCTAGAATAACAAAATTACCAAAACGTTATTCATTATCACAATTACTTGATACATGGGAAATGAGTGTACGTCAAGCAAGTGCACCAGTATCAACAACATCAACAACAACATCTCAAGTCTCATCAACAACTGTATTAATGGGACTCTAAACTATTTTTTTTTTTTTTTTCTTTTTTGATTATTATTATTATTTTTTATTTTTAATTAGATTTATTTTTAGTAAATACAAATTCTTTTGTAATTTTTTTTATTTTTTTTTTTTAATTGATTTATTAATAATATTTGTTTAAAAAAAAAAAAACAAAAAAAGACAATTATTATAATAAAAAAAATTTAGTATTTTATTTTTTATATAAATATCAATGTATAATTTTTTTTTTTTTTTTTTTGGTGCTTGGTAAATGAATTATTTGTGATTATAAGTTTATAAATGATGAGAGTATGTGAGAGAGGGGATCATCAATAAAAGTAAGAAGAATGTGGAAGAATAAGAAATTTGTAAAAGCTAAGCATCAGCATCAGTTGGTCCTGGCTAGTTCCTGAATTTGCACAAAATTTACAGGAGAGAGAATATTTGACAGCTCAAACAACAACATAAAAAATTAAATAAATTTTTTATTAATAAAATTAAAAAAACAACAAAAATTGTAATTTAATTTTTTAATTATTAAAATTATTAATGAAAAATAAAGTTTAATAATTAATTAATATATTTAAATTAACAATTTGTGATAAACAAAATAAAAAAAAAAAAAAATATATAAAATTCTGAGTAAACATAAAAAACTCCATGATTGATTTTAAATTGGCGGGAAATATTTAAACCATGAAAAACAATATTGCAAGACATAATAAATTTGAAATTATTTTTTATTTTTTTACCTGGACTTTTGGTATATTTTATGGTATATATCAACTTTATTTAGCTGGATCATGTAAGTATTTATATATTTAATATAATTAATTATAAAATTAAATATTATAATTTTATTATTAATTTTATAGATTTTGAAAAATATGAAGATCCATTTAATGATTTTAAAACTGGATGGTCTTGGATTGGAAAAAATAGAGATGTATCTGATATTGAATGGTCACTTTGGATTCCATTTACACACAAAATTATTCCTTGGATAATTGTACATTTTTTTGTATCACAATTATTAAAATATTTTAAACAAAATAGCACTGTAAGTTATTTATACACACACTTGAGATTTTTCATAAATATTATTACAATTAATTATATAAAATATTTATTTATTTTTGTTGTAGATAATATGTAGTTGGTACATATTGATATCAATGATGTTTTTATATAATTATGCTGGTTTTATATGTATGATAATAATGTTAACACAACCATGTATTGCATGTTTATTAACATCATTTCGTAGTAAAAAAATTGCATATATTATACATTTTGCAACACTTGGTGTATTACAATTAACAAGTATATTAGATATTGTACTTAGAAATTGGTTAACACTTGATAATAACAAATATCACATGTTAATTGTTGCAATATGTTGGATACAATTAAGAAATATCAGTTGTAGTATTGACAATATTAATAATTATAAACATAATAATATTGTTGGTTTTTTAAAAAATTTTATACAAAGTACTGCATATTGTTTGTATTTACCAACATTATTTATTGGACCATTTTTTCTATACAGTAATTTTATCAAAGGGGTATGTATTTTATAAAAAAAAATTTTATTTATATTTTAATATAGAATAATTTTTTTAATTTATAATTTACAGATCAATCAACCATTTAAAAAATGGACAATAAAACGTATTTTATTATTTATAATAAATTTATTGAGATATACATTTTGGTTATATTTTACTGAATTTTCATTGCATTTTATTTATTGCAATGCATTTCAATATCATCCAGATGAAGTTGCTAAATTTAATTCATGGGCATTTTATGGAATGGGTTATTGTATGGGTCAATATTTTCATAATAAATATGTTGTATTTTATGGTTTATATGGTGAAATTGGAAGAGGTGATGACATTGATGTTCCATCAACTCCAAAATGCATTGGTAGAATTCATTTATATTCAGAAATGTGGAAATACTTTGATCGTGGATTGTATCAATTTTTAACAAGGTAATTTAATTAATTAATTTTTTTTTTTTTGTTCATTAAATGTTATAATGTAATTTATATTCGATAAACTCAATTAACAATTATATAATATTTTATTCATTTTTTATATTTTAGATATATTTATATTCCATTTTTAAGTTGGAATATACCATTTAATAAATTATTTGCATCATTTATGTCATTTGGATTTGTTTTTATTTGGCATGGTGTTGCTAAATTTATATTTACTTGGTCATTGATGAATTTTTTGGGTCTTACACTTGAAGGATTTATTAAAACAATTGGTAAAACAGATAAATATATTGAAATTGAAAGTAAATTTTCATCAGTTAATATTAGAAGATTTTATTGTTTAATTGCAAGTCCATTACTTGCTTTATCAGCAATATCAAATTTTTATTTTTTTGCTGGACAAGAAATTGGAAATATTTACTTGCACAGATTATTTTATGGTAAGTTTTAAATGATAAATTATTAAATAATAATTTAATATTTGTTATTATTTTTTAGATTCACCAAAAACAATTGGAATACTTTTATTTTTTCTTTATTGTTGTTGTCAAGTATCAACAGAAGTAAAATTATATGAAAATACAAAAAAAAATAAAATTTAATAATAATATGTAATAAAATAAATGTAATAAATAATTTAAATTTTTTATTTATTATTTTTTTTTATTTAATTCATTTTTTAATTTTTCTTCAAATATTTTTTTTGAACTACTTATAACAAATAATGGTGGTTTATTGAAAACCATTTTCATCCATAAATCATATTTCTCAACAAGTGTATCATATTTTGCATGAAGACAAGATGGTTGACGATAAATATCTTCAATATTATATCCTTTATCACGTAAATATATTAATTTTTTACTTAAATTTGGTACTGATATTTTACAAATTTTTATATCACGTTCTACAAGTGCTTCAGCTAATTCAATTGAACAATTCATTAATTTACTTATATACATTTCAATATTACCAGAATCAATTAGCAAAGCTTTACGTTTAGCAAGTCTATTTTCAGCACTGTAACAATAAAAATAATAAATTTATAATTACTTAATATTTTTTAAGCTTTTAAATTATTTACTTACTCAATAATTCTACTCAGTGGACATCTTACAACCCATGGTTTAATTGGATTAATTTCAGCATTAATAGCTCTTTCAACTCTACGTTTTACAGTTGTATGTAAAAATTTATAAACATGTAAATCAGATAATATATGTTCAGTTTTAACTCCAACATCTAAAAAATATTATTAAATAATAATTTTTAAATAAAATTAATACAATTGTTAAAAATTATTTATTTTTACCTAATAAAAATTCAGTTGTTGATTTTATTTTTTCAAAATTTATGTATAAAACATGTGGATTTGATGATATATGTTCACAAATTTTACTAACACTACACTGTAACATAAAAAATAAATTATTATATTATTTATAATAAAATAAATAAATAAATAAATAAATAATAAAAATACTTACATCAAGTTTATCAGATAAATATAAAATTCTATTTGGATAATTATCAAGTAATAATTTATCTTTTTCATGTGTTTGTTGAAATAATTTTAAATCTTTTAATTTTAATTTAAATAATGATATTGCATCAGTTATATCAAGTTTAATATCATAAAAAATTATAATTTTATTTTTAATATTAATTGTTGTATCAGCAAGTGCATAAGGATGATCTTTAAGTGTTGATTGTTCAACTCCATTTTCATGTAATAATTCATAATTTTTTAATATTGTTGGTTTTGATAATGTCTCAAATGCTTTCCATTCACTGACTATTTTAGATGCTGCATTTCTTGTTAATTTTGGTAATTTTATAAGTGCATCAATTGCTATTGATGAATTTGAATATTTATCTTCCAAATATGATTTATATGATTGATGCTCATATTTATCTGTTTTTGATAAATCATAATCTGAATCATCATTAAAATTATTTTTAATTATTGTATTTTGTAAACGTATTATTGTTTTATTTATTGGCAACAGGTTATAATTATTTTTTTTCAATAATATATTTTTAATTAAACAATTTAATATATTTTTTGACATTTTAACTTTTAAAATACAATTTTTGTTGAATTTTTTTTTAATTTATTTATTTTAATTTTATAAATCCATTTAGGTAATAATTAATAACTATATTTGTTTACAAATTTTTTTATGTGTTTATTTTTTTTATAATAATAATATTTATAACAACAATTAAATAATAATAATAATTATTATATTTTTAGGTGACCTCTATCGATGGGTTGCAGTACTAGTGTGTGAGAGTGAGAGAGATAGAACATAAAAAGTTAAGCGGGAATTTGTCGACTTTGCTGATGATTATTTTTTGTGAAAAAAAATATATAAGTGAGTTGAATTTTATTCAATTATATTTATTAATCATTAATCTAACTATTTAAAGTATAATTAATACCTAGTTGCTTGGATTAATTATAAAAAAATTAGATAATATATTTTCAGTGCAACATAACCTCAATTTTTTTTTTTTTTTTTTTGTTCAATTTGAACATTGGAAATAAAAAACGTAAAATAATGTTAATTTTATTATTTATTTATTGTTTAATTAATTTTTAAGTGTTATAAACATTATTTATTTTATAATTTTTAATTATTTTTGTCATAGTTTGAGTAACAATAATGGCTTGATTTTTTTTTTTTTTTTTTTTTTTTTTTTTTTTCTTCCCCCTTTTTGATGATCCAATTGAATTCTTGGAAAATTGTCAAAAATATTAATTTTATGTATTTATTTATTTAATTAATTAATAATAGTTATTAACTAACAAATAAAATAACAAAATAGTTGAATAATTTTAATCAATAATTGTATTCAAAGCATGATAAAATTGAAAAAAAAATGTAAAATAAATTTAGTCAGGTCCAGGTTTGTGATACATAAATATTTTTGACTCCATTTTGTAAAATTAACAACAATATAATATTTTAATAAAAAAAAAAAAAAAATACAAGAAACATTGATTTAATTGAATCAAGAACAAAAGTTGATGATTGATGTTCATGAAAGCATAACAAAAATATAATTTTAATATAAAAAATTTTCATATCATATTAAATTTATCTTGGATGATCAATTTTCAAGAGTATACATTCAATAAACTAATAAAAATTCTCACAACAAAAACACCTGAGATGATAAAATTAAAATAATAAAAAATAAAAATATTCTTGATACGAAATTTTATACTACAGTGAACATATTTCAATGAACCCTTTGCTTTGATCCAGTCAAAATGATTAAAATTATTCTTGTAAAATTTAAAATTAATTAAATAATATTTATCAAATTAAATATATATACTTGTACAAATATAATTATAACTAATTTATATTTTTATTTATAGAAAATAAAAAAGAATCATCATCACCATCATCATCATCATCAACCAGGAAGCTTTTTATTTTTGCTTCATTTCAACATTTTGATAATATTGACACACAAAAAAATGAAGTATGAATGGAAAAAAAAGAAAAAAAAGAAAAATAAAATCACCAGGGATTTATCAATAGTCTGACATGATGACATGATGATGGAAAATGGAAAAAAATAAAAAACCAAGACCAAAGATGTGTTGGAGTATTTTTTATCAGGTAAAATCCTTTCACCTTTTTTTTTAGTTTGTTTGTAAATGGCACAGTTGTCGGTTCTATCATATAGGTATAATAATCTGTGAATTTTAAAAAATAATTTAAAAAGTAAAAAATTAAATTTTGGTAAAGTTTAAAAGATTAATTAATCATGGCTCATTATAACATACGAGTGACATATAAATTAATTACAAGTATCATGACTTGACATATTTAATTAAGTTTAGTGAGTTGAATATTTTATTGGGACAATTGTCAAAATGATTAAACAAAGTTTATACTGATATAGTCAAGATGAAGATGAATAACTAAAAAAAAAAAAAAAAATTGAAAATAATATTAAACGTGAATGTAGGAAATGGGAAAGTTTTGTCGACAACTACTTTCCACTTGTTCGTTTTATCCGATTGAACATGAATTTATATATTTATTTATTTATTTTTTAAATTGCCAGTTGTAACGGTTAACACAAATGTCAACATTCAGCAGTAATAATCAGTATAAAAAATATTAGAAAAATTTAATAATCACAAGAACCGTGTTTTTTTGAGTAAATTGATATTGTTATTTTATATTTTTTTTTTTTATTTTGTTTTGATGTTGATGATGATGATGATGATACACTTGATGGTGTTCACGTGAGACTAGAAAAACCTTGTATAAAATAGACAGTGAAATATTTTGCTTTCACTGAATCTTTATACTCTTGTGTCTCGTTTAAATATATTTTTTTTTATTTTTCATCTTAGTATTTACAACTATCACAGTTGCAATTCAACATCGACCCAGTTTTATAAATTTCTTATTCATTTTAAAATATTTTGTATGATGTACAATATATTTTACAAATGTCTAAACTAAAATTACATTTTTTTTATTATTAATAATAATAATTTTTTTTTTTTTTGTTTAAATTATATACATGAGAATAAAATATGACATTTATTTTCTGTTTGAGGTGAATACGTACATAGACTGAAATAAATATACACATGAAAGATAATTATCGTGATGAGTTTAGCGGATGTTGAGAATATAATCACTTTGATTCTCTCATCATATTTTAATTTTAGATATTAATAACAATAAATGAAATTATTATTTATTATTTATTTATTTTTTTTTCATTATGAAAGTCGTGTTTTGTGTGATTTTTAAATTTTTAAATGCAAATTTTTAACAGTTAACAAGTTGATGATATGATTTAATTCATTTTTTTTTTTTTATTTTTGATTAATATTTGTTCTTTTTATTTTTCTCACGAGATAATAGGACTCTTTTTTTTTTTTTTTCTGGGAATTTATATAATTAATTTTGGATTTTATTGTTGAAATTATAACTGTTTATAAATAATTTTGTTTTATAATTTTCGTTGATTTTTATCTGCAATATTATTTAATTTTATTCACAGAGAAAAGAAAAAAATGTAAATATAAAATTTTAAATTAAAATTTTACATTTTATTTTTGATTTAATAAAAAAAATCTTTCACATTTTAAATTTATTAATTCAATATAAAATTTTTTTAAATATTTATTTAAATGTTTAATATTAACCCTTCAAAAAAAAAAATATTAAATTTTACACAATTTTTTTTAAAACTGTGTAAATACTAATTGCAAATAAATTTTTAAAATTATGTAAAAAATAAAATTCAAAATTTACATTTTCAATTAAATTAAATTTCAATATATAAAATAATTTTTTTTTTTTTGTAATTATTTAATAAATATTACTTGGCTTATTTTGATCAAAAAAAAAAAATAAAAAAAAACAAAAAACTTTTATGAGACTTTAAAAAAGGGTTTTTAAAATTAATGAATCAAATATTTTTTATATTTACAAATTCATGTATAATATTTCTTGATGTATTTGTATTTTATTTATTTTATAAAAAATAAAGTAAATTTATTACTTTTAACCAATGACCCATGTACAATTTTTGTACCTGTCTGGTTGGTCAACTTCACCCTCAATAACTTCACCCCATCGTAACATTTCATCGTCAGAGTTTTTGTTATTATCTATTTTATTTTTTTAAAACTCTTTCTTTTTTTTTTATATTTTTTTTCTTTACAATTGTATTGCTTTATTCATCGAAATTCACACTGTACGATATTATACTCCCATGATCATCACACCCTCGTGGTTACCACAAACTGCTGCTTCTCTTCTCTTCAATACACACCCACCTTTTCAACAACCCCTAAAAAAAAAAATTCACAAACGAGCTTTTATTTTAAAAAATATATTTTTTCTATTTATCCAAATGTTCAGTGAAATTTTTAGCAAATTTTTTTTATATTTTTTATCTTTATTCACTGAATTCACTGTTATTTTCTATTTGAATAAAATTTTTTTTTTTATATTTTACTTTTGTTGAAAAAAAAAAAAGAAAAATCACATGTATTCTTTTAGTTTTTTTAATTCACAACAATTTATTTTAAATAAATTTTTTTTTTATTTGTTTATTTAAATATACTTTGTTGACTTGGAATATCAAATAAAACAAAAAAAAAAAAATCATAAAATTATTATTAATTTTTAAAAAATTTAATTGTATATTTTTTATTTTTGATTTTATGAAAATATACATGAATTATTTTAGTTTTATTTTTTTATAAAAATTAAAATATTTATCTCTTTATTGTTGATATATTCACTGAGTAATTGTGAAATAATTTTTCAAACAGAAAAGTAAATTTTTATTATATAATTATTTATTTTTTAATTTGCTGTTTGAGTTGATATGTTTGTGCACAGTCAGGTGTCTTATCATTGCCTCATTACTATTATTACTTTTTTTTTTTTTTTTTTTTTTTTATCATCAAAGTAATTAACATGCATCAAACAAAACAACACGATCCTCACAATATTTTTATTTTTTTTTTATCATAAATAGTTGCTCAAGTTAATGTGTATAATTTAGTCATTGAATATAATTTTTAATTTTATATTTTACAAAACTCTTTGTTGTTTATTTTTAAAAAACAAAAATATTTAATTAAAATTTATTAGTTAAAATATTATAATTAATATATATTAATAATGTTATTTTATTTTTTTGTTACAGATGTTTGTTTAAACTATGCCAACATTGTTAAATAATTTTATAAAAAACAATAAAATCAGTTTAGTCGATAAAAATAAAAATATAAAATATCTACCGGTAGATAATTCAGATAGTGATAGTGAAAGTGTTATTGAAAATTCATTTTTAATTGACAATAAGTGTAAGTTTAAATATAAATCCAATATCACAATGTTTAATCGTAACAACACACGAAGAAATTATTCATCAAATTTTGACATTGAACCACAATTGGTGAGTCATTTTATGTTTTTTATTTATAATATTTTTTGTTTTTTATTTACTTTTATCTTATCTCATTTAAAAAATATATATATATATAAATTTTGAGTGATTAAATTGGTCTGTTTGACAATTCTGGGTTCTTGGGCAAAGGTAATTGAGACAAAAGGTATTTTCATCAAGAATTTCAATGAGCTTAGTTTGTTGTATACCAAAGTCCATTTGTTATTCTCACAAATGAAAATAAGAGTTGAAACTTTATATAAAATAAAAACTTTTAACATGGACAATTTTGTTGAAGCTTTGAAAATTTTATCTCAAGTAGTTATAAAAAAAAAAAAATTATTATATATAAACATTACTATTTTAAATTTTGCATTGTGAATTTAAACTACTATTTTTTTTTTTTTTTTAAACTTTAGATAAATGAATCTAGTTTACTAATATATTTATTATTATTATCATTATATTTTTTTTAACATTTAACTTGAACTTTCTAAATTGTCTAGTGATTAAGTGATCTTTGTTAAATACATTTATATATATTTTTTTTTTCATTTTAAATTTACTAATTTACTTTGTTAAATTATTTAATTATTATTTTTATATTTTTTCCTTGAAACATTTATTTATTTAATAACTATAATATTTTTTTAAATTATAAATTATATTATTTTTATTATTTAATTATTAGTAATTTATATTTTTATCATTGAAAAATTTAATTATTAATATTTTATTTAATTGATAATTATAAACTTGTTATTATAAAAGTAATTTTTATAATTTATAATTATTATTTTTATTTAAAATTATTAATAATTTAATTTTCTCTTTTTTTAATAAATAAATTTTAATTTTATTTATATATTTTTTTTTTTTTTTAAATTATTGAATTATAATTTAGTAAAATGTAGATTAATTTAACATCTGAATGACAACGTCCAATTTAGTCTTTAATAGATATTCACAAACGTGGTAAACTAATTTTACCACTTGTACTTTCAAGTTGAACCTTATCTTTACTATATTTTACCTAGTAAATTTCAGATCACGTCACGTTTTTTCTAAACTTGCCTCAAATAATTCAACGTGATCCTGAAGATTCTTCTTCTTTTTTTTTCCTATTTTTTTCCTCCACAAAAAGAACATTCTGTAATTTATTTATTTTTTTTTTCTTGTAAAAAATACAGAAAAAAAAAAATGTAATTACACGATATATATATATATTTTCTTTTGGTAAAACAACAAGATGCTAAGACAAAGGATGATATTTGAAACTAAAAGTTAATTGAGTTTTTTATTTTTTTTATTTATTTTATTTCTAGTTAAAATATACAAAAAAATAATTAGGTTAATACCTGAAAATTTTATTTATTTATTTTTAATTTTTTATTATAAATATTATTATTTTATCTGAATTATCATTAATTATTTAAAATTTTTTTTAAAAACATTTTTATATATTTAAATTAATTTTTAATTATAAAAAATAATAGTATAAAATTTAAGTGATTTATTTCAAGTTATTATAAATAACTGGAGTATGAAATTGTTGTACAAAGTAGTTTGAGGTAGTAAAAAGTAAAGATTTTCATACTTATGATGATGTAGAGGAATGAATTCGTACGTGACGAAAGTTTAATGATGCTCACATTGGTGATAAGATAAACGTATTCATATAAAAAAGTTTTTATCAAAATTTTTTTTCAAATTGGCTCTCGTTTTGCTAAGAAAAATTTGATGTACAGTTTTTTTTTTTTATCATAATATGCAGTTTTTTTATTTCAAAAAACTTTTCCAACATATGAAAAGTTTTTTTTTTTTTTTATAAATTTTTTAAATAAATTATTATGAAAATATAAAAATATATTAGTGAAAGTATAGAGAAAAAAAAATGTCAAATTTTAAAAGATTCAAATCTTTCATGGTTTAATAATTTTATGATAATTTAACGATTGATTTGATGAAAGTTTTTTAGATGAATATTTTTATTTATTTTATATTTTTTTTTTTATAATAAAGACTAGTTTGTAGTTATAATTTTAATTGAAATATTAATTTGTTTGATTATATTAATTTAAAGTAATTTAAAAAATTTTAAAAACTATAAAAATTAATTATCTAAACTATTTAAAATAAAAATATAATTTATCAAAAAAAAATAGATAATTAGAATTTATTTTTTTATATAAACAAAATAATGTAACAATTTAAATTTATAAAAATTTTCAACTATCCAATGTAAATTTTTGGTTCATTCAAAAAACTTTTAATTAAGTTTAAACCACTCGTGTTTTTTCTACTGTTTTTACAACTCGTGTATATTTTTTAAATTATAAAAAAAATATAATACATATCACTTGACAAAGAATAAACAATAAATAATACGATTCTAAAAAATTTTTTAAAAATAAAAAAAAAAAAACAATTATATTTATTTATTATTTGTTTTTTAAAAATAAATTAAAATATAAAAATTAATTAAATAAAAAATATTTCAAGTATATCAAATGGCCATAGTAGTATAATATCATATTGCAACGTCAATGAGGTAGCATTTGTTACTAGTCGATGGGGTTGGTTAAGGGTAGTTGGGTAGTTGCTGAGGGTGGTGAAAATGATAGAGGTTAAATAGATAACATATATCTATACATGACCTTTTTGCCAATAACTATGCTTTATAATTTTAGTCCAAATAGCCTTCTGCATTGTTTCAATATTAAATTACAAAAAAAAAAATAAATAAATAAATAATAATTTTAATAAATATTTTTTATCAATTAATTATTTAATTATTATAATTATTGATAATAATTTGATAAAATAGAAAATAAATTTATAAAAAAATAGATATATTTAAAATATATTATCAAAAAATTGAAAATTATAAATTAAATTGCAAAATGGATGTTGAAAAAATCTTGAGGTTAAATATCATTTAACAGTGGTTATTTAATGATTTAATTATTCAACTGATAATTCAACTCAAGGCAATTTACCACGTTGGTAAAACCCGTTGATAAATTATGTCTGGTTTTGTACAAGATCCCTTTTTGGTAATGTTGTCTCTCTACAAGTGAATAGAATCAAATATTCCATCACATTTTTTATACTAATTTTATTAAAATCCAACGTCACATAATTTTTTTTCATTCAATTTTTTTCAATATTACAAATATTTTTATTTAAAATTTTATTATCTAATTATTTTTAAAGAGAGATTAATATTTGTTATTTTTTTTTAAAAAAAAGTTTATCTATATTTTATTTATATTGAAGTTTGTCGTCATCAACACATAGCTAATGTATTTGTGGAATTTTTAATTACATTTTCAATATGACCTTAGTATGTTAAAAATTTAGATGAATATTTTTTTTAGATATTTAAAATTAAAATTGAGAAAAATATTTTTATAAATAATGGATTTGAAAATATTAAATTTAAATATTGATTTTGTTGGTTTTTTATTTTTTTTTTTTAAATAAATTGAATTTATATGAAGAATAAATAATATTTTATTGTTATTTTATTATTTATTTTTATGATTCAACATTTCAATGATATGTTTGTTTGACATTTACAAAATATTTTTCATTTCATCGTTTGTTGATGTTATTATTTCACATGATGATTAAATTTCTCTTGACAATTATTTTTGTAATTAAAATTTAATTAACAAACCACAAATCATCTCATCTAGCCAATTAATGGTTCTTTTATTTTATTTTATCATTTTTATTTCATCTTTAATTATTTCAAATTTGAATTTATGATGTATCAATTTCATTTGTTCAATGCTTGAATTAATTTTATTCAGTAATTTGAATTATAAAGTTATATTTTAAATAAATGGAAATAAATTTTAATATAATTTTTTATTTTTTATTTTTTTTACTTTAATATTATTTGATTAATATTTTTTTATCGTTGATAATTTTTTATCTGTAGAAAAAAAATTACAGATGAATGAAAAAAATAAAAATACACTTTGGTTGAAGAAATAAAATAAAATATATGTTGAATAATTTAACTATTTTAAATCAATTTTACTATTTTTTTATTTTTATTTTTTTCAAGTATTTTTTACTATTTATATATTGAGTAATCTGAAAGGGAATAAGACCTTGATGGTACTTCCTTAGTAATATATATTACATACAAACAAAGTGATCGTTAAAGTTACAACTTAATGACGTAACATTGAAACACACCCAAGGGGTTTAATATATTTTTATTTATATTATCAACATAAAGTTTTTCATTGAATAAATATATACCATTTTCTTTGTCAATTTTGTAACAAGTTTTATATATCAAATATATTGGTTAAATTTATTTTTGATTCTTTGATAATTTTTTTTATTCAATTTTGTTTAAAATATTTTTAATTCAAAAATTTATTTTATGAAATTCAAAAAAATTAGAAATAATTAAATTAAATACTTGGAACTCTTTCAGAGTAATTATATAAAAGTGTTTTTTAAATATCAAAAAATATTATGTTTAGGTTAATTAGAAGTATTTCTTCTTAATAATCGAAATGGCTTTGCAAAAGTCAGACTTCCTCATAGTCATTTAGGAAATTTTAGAAAATATAAAAAAATTATAAATAATCAAAATAATCACTTGAAACTTGCAGGATAATTGTTTTTTAGTGTTTTTTAAATAATAAAAGTATAATATTATGTCTAGGTTGTCTAGGAAAATTTTTTTGATAATCGAAATGACTTTGCAAAAGTCTGACTTTTTCAAAGTCATTTAAAAAATTTTGAAAAATATAAAAAAATGAGAATTATTCAAACTAATCACTTGAAACTCACAGGATAATTGTTCTAGGCTAGTTTAAAAAAAAAGTAAAACATGAAATGATGATTTTATTCAATAAATATTTAATTATTTCATTAAATTCTGTAACTTTAATTCAAATTTTGAATACTATATTATTTTTTAGTCCAATGAATAATTTATTTCCATCAATAAATATTATGTTGATTTCGTTTTCTATCACAACTGATATATAATACACACAACAGACAGTATACATACATAAAAGACACATTGTATTTCATATTTTCAAAGGTCTAGAAATTGGATAGATCTAGAGATCCAAAATATCTAATATCAGATGTATATCAAAGTATCTATGTATATACCAGTACATATTGCCAAAGGGCTTGATAGAAATGGTATCAAGTAAAATGTAGGTGTTGGTTGATTGCATTTTCCATACATATTTACATCTACATCATAAATATAATAATAACAACAACATTTGAGAGTGCATCTGATGAAAAACACAAGGACAATATCGTAACAGTATCAACTGTGTAACTATTGTTCATTATTCATCATCAAAATAAATTTATTTATTTATTTTAAAAAATTTTTTATATAAATATATCTTAACATTAAATTGTTGTATATGGTATATTTGTATTTGTTTGTTAGTTATTTGAATTGTCTTGTTGTTTGTGTATCAGAAGCTTCAAATTTTAGACAGGCATCTTGGGAAATCATCAAAATATGAATCTTATAAATTCATCAACATTTATATTTATTATTTAAATATAATGTTGAATATATTATTTAAAGATTTACTATCTTTTTTTTTATTTTCAACCAACACTCAATACTCTTGAACGATTATTAAATTTATTTTTATTTTGCATTTTTGCCAAAAGCTATAATGTATTGACTCTTTCCACACTTGTAAAAATATATGCACACGTATTATTCTCAATTTCATATGAATATTATATAATACCAAACATCTGTTTTCATTTGAATAGAAAAAAAAAAAAAAAGATAAATAAATCCTCAGGGATTAGAATGAAATTTTTATTTTAAATTTTCCTTTTTTTTTTTTGTTGAAATATTTTGATTTTCTTTATTAAGAATTTTTTTGTTGTTATTATTTTTATTTTAATTATCATTATTTTTTGTTTTTGTTTAAAAATTTATAAAAAATAGAAAAAAATAAACAAAAATTATGAATATTTTTTTTGTGGAATAATATATATTAGGGTTTTATTTTTTTTGTAAAATCAATTTTTTTTAAATTTTGATTTCAATAAATTGTGATTTTGAGCATGAAGTTTTTACAATTTTTTTTTTTATTTTTTTTTATATACAAGCAATCAGAAAATGCTTTGATCTTTTTGCATACACATTTTGACTATTTTACAAACACAAGAATCAAAGCTCAAAAATAAAAGTTGTATTTGAAAATCTGAAATGAAAAAAAGCAAAAATCAAACTTTTTTTTAGTGGTTTTATTATTTTTTTTTTGATATTTCAGTATGAAGTAGAGTTTTCCATTGGTATATATATTTTTTTTGATATATTGTAAAATATTTTTTATCATAAAGTTATATAAAAAAGCAAAAAAGCATGAACATTTAGATGTTTTGACTTTTAAAATTGTTGGTGTTGAGATGTTGACACTCAATTGAAGTTTACTTGATGACTTTTGTGTATAAAAATCTTAAAATTTATTTTTTTAAAACTTTAATAATAATTTATATATTTATATATTTATATTTAAATATAATTTTTGATAAATTAATTTATCATTTTATCAGTCAAGTAAAGATTAGACAGCATTGTTATCTCAACGTTAAAATATATTTTCATATATATATAAAACAACTTTGACATTGTTTTATTCAAAATATTTGTATACAAAATTTTCCCTTTAATATTAAACTTGTCTTTTGTTTTTGGTTTATGTACAAGTTTTCTTGTATATATACTTACATCATCATTGTCTGTCTTCTTGATAATAATTTTTTGGTACTAAATCATTTTATCATATCACAATATATAAACTAAATTTTAATTAATTATTTTTTTTTTCTTTTTAATTAATAAAAATAAAAATTCATAGTATTTTTTTATTTTTTGCTTAATGAATAAACAATGAGATTAAAAAATTAATAAAGTTGTTGTTTTCTTTGTGACATTATACTTGTATATTGAGGTAATAAATATTAATTATTTATAAGGGTTGTTTCGATCAATTGAATATTAAATTTTAAACTATGGTCAATGACAAGGTTATGAATTAATTTAATTTTAATCAATAAAAATATTGCACTTGGTATTATTTTTTATTTAAAATTTTTCTAAACAAAAAAATACATTAATTTTTTTAAATAAAAATTTTTAAATATTAAAATAAAGCTAAATGTATTTTGAAAATTTAAAAAAAAAATTGATTTATTCAATCATAAATAATCAAAGCTTTTTAGAGCTTTTGAATTTTTTCTAATGGATATTTTTATGTATTAAAATTAATCCTTGTTTTTTATTATTTCATAGAATTATATTTTGTTTTTTTTTTTTTTTTTTTATAAATTTAAAAAAAAAAAAACCCTTTTAATATTATATTTAATAAAAAAATACATATAAAGCTTTTTTTTTTTTTTTTTTTTTTTTTTTTTTGATTAAGAAAAAATATTTTTTTATTGTAAATTTTATTACTGAGTACACTTTTCATATTCACCTGAATATTTTAGAGACATTCAAGGTTTTGAATTATAACTAAATTATTACTTCTCATATGTGTTAAAAAATTATTTTTTTATTTTATTTTTTTTCATTGTTTATTCAAGTATAATGCTCGTTTTAATAAAATACATATAAAAAATAATTATAAATAAATTATGAAAAATTATATTTATTAATGGAAAAGTTTAAAAATTATTACAATATTTAAAGATGCATATTTTAATGCACTTTTTTTTTTTTTTGCAATGCAATTTAATGTATTGTTTTTTATATTCTTAAAAAATAGTAGATGGACCAACTATTATCTAGAAAATTTTATGTAAACTTGAGATTTTTTTTTTTTGCCTTCGAATATTTATGAAGACAATATATTTACAAAGGGTTTTTATGATGTTTTGGTATCATTTTAAAATGCATAAACTGCAGTAGAAAATTAATGGTTTTATTGAAATAAAAATATAAAAATTTATACGAAAAAAAAAAAAAAAAACAGCGAGTCTGTTGAATTTTTTACAAATGTATACTTGCATTTATAAATATTATAAATTTATGAATCAAATCGATTTGAATTATATTTTTTTTTTATTTTTATTTTTAAAACATAGTAAAATATTAATTACGAGGTCATCAAGTGGATTATTCGTTCAAAAATAAACTCGTTATTTAAAAATATAAAAAAATTCTTGAATTACATTTTTTAATTTTTTAATTTTTTATTATATCGTATTTTTATATTTTTAATTTACATTTGTTAATTAAAAATTGTCAATTTTATATTTTATATTTACTTGATAAATAAAAATATAAATTAATCGAGTGTAAATAAATATTGACATATTTATTTTTTTATAAATATACAACTGATACTTTAAAATTTAAATTGCTTGTAAATTAAAAAATCAATAAATAAATATAATAATTGATTTAAAAAAAATCATAAATAACTTCAATATTTTTTAAATTAAAAGCAACAAAATATACTTTAATATTTTTTATTAAAAATTTATTTCTATTTATTATTTTACAAATAAAAATCCAACTAATTAGACAAATAATTCAATTAAATTAAAAAATTAACAAAAAAAAAATTATAAAATTTTTTAAAAATTGGTAATAAAATAAATATTTAAAATCCATTAAAACTAAATTTAAAAAATTATAAAAAGCATTTTTAATAATTTTCAAATAAATGCTATTCAATTTTTATTTAAAAAAAAAAAAATAAAAAAAAACAAATTCCATTAATTTAAATTGCTATTTGCCGAGTATCTAGCATCAACAATTTCCATTGAATAATTTCTAAAAGAAAAAAAAAATATAAAAAATAAAAAAATATTATATCCATGTAGTTTTATTTATAGAATAAAAAATTACATGTAGTTATAACAATTTGTCGGTTTGAAATTATTATAAAAAAAAAAAAAAAATAATAAAATTGTTAAATTAAAATAAAAAATAATAAAAAAGAATCTCAAATTGATTGTTAGTTGTAAATAATAAATATGAATAAATCTAATAAATAATTAAATGATAATAATATATAATACAAATTGTAATTGAAATTGCAAATGAAATATTGATTAGTGTGGTAAAATAATGTTTCCCAAGTGGCTTATATCGTTAAGATGAGCAACAATATACGTGTGGCCATAACCCAGAAATTGTGTCTTGGAATATACAAAAGCTACACAACAAAAAATTTAAAAAAAAAATTAAAAAAACAACAACAACATTTATTTATTTATTTATATATTTATTTATATTTTTTTTTATACTACAGTATAAGTAGTTTAGCTCTAACCATTTGTGGTAATTTTTTTTGTCCTTAACTTTCACGTGACTGTAAAATATAAATTATAAAAATATTCACTTAAAAGTTAAAATTTTTTCCACGTAAACTTGACAACAAAATCAATTAGCTTTATATTAAATTGATTTTTGTCATTTTAAAAATTAATTTAAATAAAATTTTTAAATAATTAAAAGCTTTAATAAATTTTAATAATTATTTATTCATTTTTTTTTTTTTTTATGTTATTTAATTGGGTGATTGTAAAAAAGTGTATGAATAAATTTTTTTTTTATAACAATTTTTTTGTGTGTCTCTTTGAAAATTTTCTGATTTAGCCTTTGGCTGTTTGGTTCATTTGGTTATTCTCTTTTCTAGTGGTGGTTTTACTCAGACACCCACAAAAATTTACCAGTAAAAGCTTTTGATCTTTCTTGTGATTTTGCTCTTTTCTTTTTAGTTTATTTAGTTGAAGCCTTTTTTTTTTTATTATCAACCATAACTAAACACTCATAATGTACACATGTAGTTTTTAGCTAATTTTTAGCCTTTTTTTTACAAGAAAAATTAACAAGAAATTCAATAAAAGCTCTTTTTTTAGGCTCATTTATTTTTTTAATTTTTTTTTATGTATAAATTTATAAATAAATTTTTAAATTAAATATTTTTTTTAAAATCATAGTAGTAGTATAGATATTTTTGTTCTCAATATGTTAGCAGTTTATATATTGAGTCGATACATTTGGTCCAGTTACAGTATTATTATTACTGCAGATATTCAACAGGTACACACAAACGTTGAGAGTTCAAATCCACCTATTTCCCCTTTTTTTTTTTTACCTTATAACCCATCATTGGTTGAGCTCTTTTTCTCATCTCTTCTTGTTCATCTACTTTCATTCGTCTCGTCTTTAATACTTGACTCTGGTCGAGAATTTATTTTATTTTTTTTTTTTTTTGCAAAAAAAAAAAAAAAAAAAAAAACCAATTTCTCTCTTTCTTTCTAGTTAACCCTTTTTATTATCTTTATCTTGAAGATGTTTGCTTTTTTCTTATTTTATCATAATCTTTTTCTTATTTTTTTATTTTTTTTTTGGATATCCCTTCTTACTTGAATAAAATTTTGGTCTTTGATAATGCGCCGTGGCCAACTTGCGCCGATAAAACACCGCGTTTTTGGTGCATCGAATTTGCCGGTAAAAAATTTTTGCTCTCTCTTTATTATTATCTTGAATATCTATATATATTATGTTCTCATCGCACACAAATATTATCTCTCACTTGTATACCTTCATTTTATATGCCCCAGTCGAGTCGGCGCGACGCTTTATTTCTTCCTAGCTCACAGTGTAATTTAACTCTGATACATTCAGTTCAACGCCGGTTCTCGGTGGTGAAACTCTTATTAAATTATTTCATTCATTGTTTATATAAATTAAAAAATTATATTTGTGATTAATTGTGAAAATATTTAATTAATTTTATTAATTATCGTTTTTTTTTTTTTTTAAATTTTTGAGTGAATTTTTATTTTTTTTTTGGTTTTTTTTTTTTCAATTATAAAATTTGTTGATGTAAATTGTAATTTTTAATTTTTGGTGATTTTTTTTTTTTTTTTAAATAATTTAAATTTAAATTATTCGAGTGAATATTTATTTGTGAGTATATTTAATTTATATTTAGTGAAATTTTGTATTTTAAATTTATTTGTTTAAAAGTGTGTCATGATTGTTGATTATTGTATAAATTTTATTTGAATTTTATTTTATTTTAGTGTAAAATTTTTTTTTATTATTTTATTTGGTTCAAGTATTTGCACTTTCTCCTTTTATATATGTCCTTCATTATTGCTTTTATTATTTTAAATTAATTTAAATTTGGTTCCTACCTTTCACCTGATCTCCTTTCATTTATTATTATTAAATCACAAAAATTTTGTAATTTTTTTTATTTTTTCATTGCTGTTTTTTGTTAATAACATGTGTCAATGAAATTAATTTTATATTTTTATTTTACAACATAACAAACTTTTGTTATTGACTTTAATAATTTCAAAATTAGTGGTTATTTATTTTTTTATTTTTTGAAAGGAAATTGTTTGTGGAAATTTTTTTTTTGAAGGTAAAATATTGTGAAGGTCGAAATAATAATTTCATCAGAGTTCATTGTTATATTAAATTTGTGCAAAAAAATAATATTTTTATTTGTACAATTTAATTGACTCAAATTTCATAATTTTTAATTTTTTTATTTCAAAGTTGTAATTTAATATTTTAATTAATTTTTTTTAAATTTTATTTCTTGGTAAATTTAAATAATAAAAATTATTAGAACCAAGGTCATCAATTATTGCAATTATAATTTGTTATCACTTAAAAAAAAATATGCTAATTGTTATCAATGAATAATTTTACCACGTGTTTTAATATAATTTTTCATATCCAAGAAAGTAACAACAGTTGTTATCTAAAAAAAAAAAAAAGAAAAAGAAAGATTCTTATAAAAATTATTGCATCGTCAATTTACAAATGATATCAACTAAAAATGAAAAATGATAAATGAAATTTAATTATATAATTTGCGTAAATACAGTTGTTTTTCTGTGACATAAATTTAATTTGTAAATTTGAGTTGATAATTCATGTAAACGAGATTTTATTTTTGACATTGAAAAATCATTTTGTTGAGGTTAAATAAATTTACTCAGTATCAATCAATCATTACTGCATAAATAAAAATTTACACTGTCTGCATTCCAACAATAATTAATTCAAAAAAAAATAAAAGTCAAAAAACATTTGTATAAATATATAAATGATTTTTTTTTTTTTTTTTAAATATTTTTATTCTCACCTGATTTCACCTGTTGAACCTAATCGACTGCGTGAATGTAAACTATTTTTATATTCAAATCAGATCATGTACATTCCCTATTGCATAATATATATTTTATATAAAATTTTATTTATAAAAAAAAAAAAAAAAAAAAAAAAGTAAACTCACAACTGTATTTCTTATTGAATTTATTTTATTTCTAATTTCTTTAATTTATATTTTAAATACTTGTTTTTAATGATATTCATAAAACGTGATTCTACAATCAGATATATCAAAATAATAATTAACAATTTTTATTGAGGAAATCAATTAATTCGAGGATTCGATGTAAAAAAAAAAATAATTAATTTTATCCAAAAATATATATTTTTAAATAAATTTATACAGGAAATAATTTAAAAAAATTGAAAAAATTATACGTAATTTTTGTTAAATTACTTTGCTCTAAATAATTAATAAATTTTTATAAATATATTTTATAAAAATACTTTGGTTAATAATTTGCTTAGTATAAATAAATATCTATGTTATCAAAATATTTATTTAAATTTATTTCTATGAATATTAACTAGTCAAAAAAAAAAAAAATACTCAATTAAAATAAATAATATTAAAATCATTCAATAATTTATTAATTAAATAAATTTATAAAAACTAGAAAAAAACATTTCAATATGAATTATTTTTAAAAAATACGAGTGAAAGTTTAATACAAATAAAATATATATAAAACTGGTTTTAATTCAAGGACAATAAATTTAAAGGTCATATCCTGATCCAACTATTTATATTATAAATATTATCAACTATTTTTATTATTCTTCATTTTATTATTAGAAAAACAAAAGAAAAAAAAATTTGATTATTATTTAGTTTATTTTGATAAAATTTAATTGATTTTTTGATTATTATTTTTATTTTATTTTTCTATTTTATTTATATACAGTGTTTATCCTAGAAGACGGAAGTGTGATAAATATTAGTTAAAGATTTACTTTGTAAGGGGAAATTGTTATCTTGTCATGTGGGTCGTTGGGTTTAAGTGAGAAAGGTCAGTACAAGGCCGAGTTTAAACGACCGATATAATCCCAATTGTGTTTTACTAGAAAAAATTGAAAAAATTTATATAAAATAATTATTTAATAAATAAAAAAAATATAAAAAAATTTTTTATTATATTTAATTAGAAAAATATCAAATAAATTAATTAGTAAATTTAAAAAAAAAAAACAAAAAAATTAAAAATATTTTTTTGTATTTATTTTTTTGTTTTTTATATATAAAAAATTTAAAAATATATTTTCATTTTAAATTTACTATCAATTTACCCCACGTATCTTTATAAATATATATATAAAATTTTTTTTATCAAAATTCATCATCGTCAATGTCATGGTTGAATGAAAAAATAGTGACATAATTCAGTGTCGTAGATGTGAATCCTATCACTATATATTTAAAGTTTTATACTCGAGTTAACATACCTCAATCATTTATACATGATCTTTTTTATTTTTAAAATTTTATTTTTCTTTTTACTTTGATCTATTTGATCAATTTTTTTCTAGTAAAAACAACCTGTACATTCCTTTTTTTTTTTCTAATTTCATTTGTATTCTTTGTTAGAAAATTTTTCTCTTTTGGTTTTCTATTTCAATAGATTTTTATATTGCTGAGTTTATAGTTTAGTTTGTTTGAAAAATAAATTAAATAATTTTATTTGGTTAATTTTTTTTTTTTTTCATTTATTTATATTATTTAAAAAATAAATAAATTATTTTGCATGTTTGTATTTTAATGCATGTGTGAATGTTTTATTGTATATTTATTTTGCTGATTCAAATGATTTGTCTCTCGAAGGTTTCGAGTGTGTTGGTGAATTTGTGGTTAAAACAATACACAAATTTTGTGATTAAAAAAATCAACAACAACAATCAAAGGGTGTCATCATGACTGAAGGAGGGATGAACGTTAGTGTAAGTTAAAAATTAAAAAAAAATATTATTAATATTTATAAATATATATTTTTCATTTGAATATTTGAATTGAAATTTTTTTATTTCAATGAAAAATTAACCCAGCTAAATTTTAAATTATTTTTAAAAAAATTGAATTAAAAAATTGGCTAAAAGTTTTATTAAAATTTTATTTTTTATTTGAGAAAGTAGGTTTATATGCAAGATTACAAAAATATTCTTGTTAAATAATTGTAGTATTGTTTTAATATTTACAAAAGAATAGAAAAAAAAAAAAAAAAATTTAATAAAAAAAATATTGAATTATCGTTGATATGGCATTTACTTATTCTTGGTCTTGTTCAACTCACAATGTGGTCTTGATAAAACCTAAATTTTCAATTAAAAAAATATATAAATAGTCGAGAAAAAAAAAAAACAAAAAAAGAAAATTTATTTAATTCAATATTTTACTTGTAATATAAATTTACTCTCGTCCAGATATTTTTCATTAAAATTTAACCAAATAATATCAAACAATTATTTACTTTTATTATCAAATTACATAACTGATAATTAAAAATAAAAAAAAAAAAAATAAATTACATTTGATTTAATATTTGATTAATATTTAATTTTAAAAATAGAAAATTAATTTTGTAATTTCTATTCGTACTTTTTTTTTTTATTTTAAATTACATTTTTAAATTATTTTTTTTTTTTTTGAAATAATTTATTTATAAATTCAGTAAATCCATGCTCGATAAATTGATGATGGAAATATGAGATGAATGTATTTTTTTTTTTATTAAAATTCAGTATTTTTTTTTGCCCAGTATTCAACACTAAATAACAATAAATTTTTTATAATATAAAATATCATATTGTAATGTCATCAAATTAAAATACAAAATATATAAAAATTAAATTGAATCAGGAAAATAATATGATTAATTAATTCATTGATAAATTTATTGATGTTTATAATTATTTATTCAGAATAATTTTTTAAATATTTCAATGAATTTATTAAAGCTTGATTCAATTTCATTTATATAAATATTAAATTGCAAAATCTAATATTTTCAATTTTATATTGAAAAATAATAAGAGGATTTAATAATTATTATTTGTAATGAAATTAAATGTATATATTTTTTATTTTATAAATTATAAATTATTTCTATGATAATATTGTAATATACAGAAAATTTTAGTTTGATGTTTTGTTGAATAAGAAGATTAAATTTATTGCAAATTGAAAATGTAGGTTCAAAACTTTTAGAGAGTCAAGTTTGTCTGTCGGTTAGAGTTTGTGTCAATGATTTTTTATATATTTGACAATTTAATGTATAATTAATTCATTTAAATATTTATCAACTTTTTAAAAAATAATACAAAATCCTAAAAAAATTCATCATCAAATTGTTAATTTATTACAGAAAATTTAATTTAAAATTTAAAATTATTTATTATATCCATAAAAATAATAAAACTCACATCAAATTTGCTTTTAATTTTTTTTTTCTTTCTGATATGTATTTTTTTTTTATAATGGTTATGATTTGAAGTAGATACTTTGAAAAAATAATTTAATAATCGTAAAAAAAAAATATATAATGGCTAAAAGAAATTTTCAAAAAAAAAAAAAAAAAAAAAGTAATGAATATCGTTGCTAATAAATATTTACAGTTAATTTTTTTATGTTTTTTTTGTGATAATGCAAATTTAATAATTTTATGTTATTATTATGGATATTATTTAAAAATACTTTGATGTTTATACACATGGGTATTGTCTTTTTGAAAAAATGTTTGTCTCAAGTTAAAACATAACACTTATAAATGTGGTTTTCATACATGACATCATCATCATCATCATCTTGATGGTTTTTACGTGCAAGTTAATGTTATCACCTAAGTGAGGATTATACTATCACACAAACCCACATGCATATTGTAAAACGTGAATAAAAATAATATTTTCCATTTGATAGCCTCATTTATTTTCAATGCTTTCGTTAAATTTTAAACATCATGGGTTTATTAATTTGTATAACAAAAATATTTTTATTATCAAAAATTTTAATTCTCTAATGGGTTATCAATTTTTTTAATTATTTATTAAATTATTATTTAAAATTATAAATTTTTTAAATAATTTAAATTTTTTAATATTTATTTTTAAATTTATTAAAATATATTTATTCAAACAAAAAAAAAAGTGTCATCATATGTAATTTTGTATGATATTTTATTTACATTTGCTTATCATAAAAATATAAATTATTCTGTTGGTTTTGTTAGGTTTTTTATGGAAATTCAAAAAAAGCTCGCGGCATTTTTATTTTACATAGTGACATATACCTTAAACAGTAGTTTCAAATTTTTCTTTTTTTATTTTCCATTTTGCAGACGTTTTCCTTTCATTTGTTGTATATATTTTTTTTTTTATTATTTTTTCACAGTCGTTTGTTCTAGTTGTTTTATTCTTTATATATTTTGTATTGTTACGTGTAAAAATATATTTCAAATAATAAAAATATAAAATTTATACTTATAATCAAATTTAAAAATTTTTTTTTTTTTGAAAAATTAAATTGCATTTTTGTATAATTTTACTGTTTAAAATTGCCTCCAGATTTTTTTGATATAATCTATAAAATTTAGTGAAATAATAATTAAATTAAATTATAATTGAATTTTTTATATTTTAAATAAAAATATTTATAATTTAATTTAATAAATTCCATATGTTTTTTTTATATATGTGAGGCAAAAAAATTTGACCAAACATATATTATTTGCATTTTATTTAGTAGCCCTTTAGTTATTCTTTGGAAAAGGATGTTGAATTTGTGTTGTACTTTGTACACCCGGTGCTTATGAATAGCAAATGGTCTTTAGTGTATATACTAACATAAAGTGAAACGCGAGATGCATTTCGCAATATTGCACTGTACTATGACAAGCTCATGTTATTAATTCTGACCGACACAAATATATATAAATTTAACAAACATAACTCTTATTGTACCACATAACATAATAGTACTTAACAACGTTCTAACTTCGGCAACATGACGTCAATCTCTCAATAAAGTTTCTCAGAATTATATATTCAATTTTATAATATCAAATTTATTTTATAAAATATCAAATTGCTATTTATAAATTTATATATTTTATTTTATTAATTTTCTGGGAATTTTTTTTTTTTATTCAAATCTAGTTTAATTTTTTCAATTATTACATTGAAATAATTATTATTTAATATATATATATTTTTTTTTTCAAGTAATTTGATACTTGATTTGAAATACAATTCAAAATTTTTTAATTAAAAATAATAAAATTGCAAAAATTTATTTAAAAACTGTTGACAATTTTTAAAAAATTATTTTCTTAGTCAGCCATTTTTTTTTTCATTTTAATATTATTATCTTTAAAATCATCTCTATATTTTTTATATCACAATTTTTTTCTTTTTTGTATATATATTTTTTCTTTTGTAGAATTTTTTTTTTTTGCTTCCAAAATATGAAACTTGGACAGTTTAAAAAAATGAAAAAATAATGATAGTTGGGTAAAGGGGTTGAGGGTAAAAGAGAATTTCTCTTTTGAATTTATCGAAAAACAAGAAAAGCTGTAGTAGTCAAAATTGGCTTGGCAACGACTCAAAGCATCAGCCAACACTTTTGAATCTTTTGACTTTACAGTAGTCAGTTTTTTACCTATTTGCAATATATTCATACACACGTATTTTATATTTTTTTAGCTACACATGTTCATTGATATTTCCATTTTTTTTCAATATAAATTTAAATACATCTTGAACAGAAAAAATAATACAAAAATCAAATTAAACAGTTATTTTATAATAAATTAAATAATTTTTTTTAATAATCTTAAAAATTAATTCTACTCATCATACTGTTTTAATAAATGAAAATTATTTTTTACATGATAATTTTTCAATTTTATTTTATCATATATAAATATTGAAAAAAAAAAAATGTAAAATTTATGCTTAAAGTGCATAAAACATGTAATGGAATAAAAATACTTGATCAAATAAAAAAAAAATTAATTTTTTTACTTATATAAATTTAAATAGTAATTATTTAAAATAATAATTTTTTTTAAATACAAAAACTTTTTAGTATTTATATTTACAAATAAATTTTCTAAAAATACCAAAAAAATTTCAATTATTTATTTAATAAATTAATTAGTAATTATTTAAATTAAAATTTAAAAAAAAGACAAAAAAAAATTTTCGCGTTACAATTTTCCATGCAAAATAACTCTTTTAAAAAAATAAGAATAAAATAGTAATTTTAGCAATATAAGAAAATAAATAATATAGAAAAAAAAAAAAAAAAAAAAACAGTTTAATTTGGTCGAAAGCATTGATGATAGCGTTTTCCTAGAATATTGGCAGTTACGCTATCGTTTTATATATCCGGTAGACGCCATGCGGTTTGATAACGTTGGTATATGAAATGGCTGTCGGGTGGAACATCTGCACCAAAACCACCCCTCAAGTTTTAACCCAGAGTATCGAAATGAAACAAAATACCACATAAAATATACATCTATTGAAAAAAAAAAAAACTAATAAAAAATAACAAAATGAAATGATAAAAAAATATAAATATTTGATTGTAAAAAAAAAAAAAGTTTATCCACAGATATTGGTTATTTACATTTCATTTTATTATTATTATTATTATTTTGTATATTGAAATTTTTAAATAAATAATAAATTATTAAATATATAAAATTTTTTTTGACATTGAATGTTTTATTAAATTTTATTTGAAATATATATTAAAATACTTGAAGCGACAAGTCAAATTGATAAAAGAAAAAAGTGATAACAAAATTTTATAGACGATAGATAATTGTTTCCTTATTTTGACTGACAAGTTCAATATGGATAAATACTTCCTGACATTATCGATATTCATCAATCGATAATAATTTCTTTTTAATTTTATAAATTAAATTAAATTTTTATTTTATAAACAAAATATTTATTTTCATTTATTTTTTATATTAAGATTAATTTGAGATTTAAAAAATGTTTAATTTTCAATGATTTAGTTGAATTTATCAAGAGAATAATGACAAGTGAATGAGCTTAATATGAAGGTTAAAAATTTGACGAATGATATAGTTGGATGTGTATATATATGATGAGATGAGAGAGTGACTTTTATGAGTAGAGGTTTTAAGGGTTGGAGGGTTGGAGGGTTAAAATGTTGAATAAAGGTGAGAGATATCAAAGTGAGAATGAACTAGGCCGTCTTGAGGATTTATCCATAAGATTTTCAAAAGTGTACTTGGACGAATGTTACCTCACAAGAGTTAAGATAGTAATCTTGCCTTCGTCAGCTATATAAATACGGGTGTCGTATTTTTTTTCTTCCTCATTTTTTTTTTTTTTTTTTCATCATTTTTTTTTCTTATTTTGCATATATAATTTTTATATTTTTTTTAATCAATTTTTTATTATTATTATTATTTTTTTTACATACGTGATTTAAATTTTATTTTTATATTTCTAATTTATTTATTTTTTTTTATCAATTATTTTTATATTTAATTTGATAAATTTTTTTTTTTTATTATTTAAAATATTTATAAAAATAATAATAAATATTGTCAATTCAAAAAGAGATGCAGATAGAAGAGGGGTAGTAAAATATAATAATAAAAAATAGAAAAATAAAAAAAAATTTATATAAAAAAAAAAAAAAAAGGATGAGAAAAGCCAGAGGTATTGTCGTTTCGTCGAGTGCCGGAAAAACTGAACAATAGGATGAGCAAAATAACTCAGGACGAATCGAGGAAACGAGTTATTCATTTTACCACACTATTCAAATTTTATTTTATTTTTTATTTTAATATATACATTTTTTTTAACTTTTTTTTTTATAAATATAAATAGTATCTTTGCATTTATTTTGTTACATAATATTTAGCTCAAATATATGGAAATATATTAAATGGAAATTGAAATAAATTTTGATAATCAAAAAAATTATTTATTATTTTTATTAGTTGATGGATAATTTAGGTGTACATTTATTTTTTGTTGATAAATATATTGATTGGAAATAATTCAAGACATGTAGTTTTTTAAGCTACAAAAGTTTCGAAATAGTAAAAAAAAAATAAAATAAATAAATTCAATTATTTATCGAGTACAGAAACTAGTATGTGTTAATAAAATAAGGAATTAATGATTCGTGTAGATTTTCCTCGATAATTTACCTTTGATTTTGTGTTTGTATAAACTATTTATAAAATCAAGAGAGTTTAGATAATTTACAGTTGTAAATGAAATTTTTATACAATTTTAGAAAATTTTTATTTTAATTTTTATCACTCATGCTCAACTAATATCATCAAACATTTGCACATTTTCAAAATGTTTGATATAAATTTATCAGCACTGATTAGTACTTGTTAGATGAAATCTTCATGTTTGTATATTAATTTATAAAATCAACAAAATTTCATCAAGATAAATATAAAATATATATAACATGAATTAAGTTGAAAGTAAAATAATAGTTTAATACTTATTATTGAATTTATTTAAAATTTTATATATTTAATTTTTTTTTTTAAGTTTTAAATATTAGATTAGTAAATTATTTTATTTTTTTAATATTTTTTTTGTATTTTAAATTTAACTCGACAAAAAAAAGTGTTTCGATTATGTAAAATTTTATAGTAAATTTATGGATAGAAATATATATTTTTTGAATTTTTTTTTTTTTTTTAAATAAAAAAAAGTTATGTGTGTTGGTTAAAAATAGTAAATTTTCAGTATGTACAAATTTAGTTGGTGTTAAACTTAAAAAAGTGGAGACGACGTGAGTGACGAGAGACCACATATTATGTACCTCTTCTTTACTTATCGCATTTATTTTTCCTTACTCTTTGTTCATTCGGTATTTTTTTTTATTTTTATTTATTTTTTTTTATTTTTTTCGTAAACTCAATATTGCAAAAATATATTTCTCATATTGCATATATATATACACTCTATAAAATATTTATTGCCAATAGAAATAGTCGATACTTTTTATTCTCTGAATTTCTAAAGTTTGTTTTATTATTTTATTATTATTTTTTTTTTGTTTTAAATTGTGGTTAGTATTTTATTGGTTTTATTCAGAATTTTTAAGCTTTTAATAATTAAAAAACATCGGAGAATAATTATTCTGAGAGTTTCAAGTATTTAATTCAATTATTTATATTTTTTTTTATTAATATTTCATAATTTTTGGGATGACCATAAGAAACTGGGTATTTTTGGAAGATCAGATGGTTCATAGAAAAAATATTTCTAAGTAATTTATTCATGATATTATGCTTTTAATATTTGAAAAATCCTCAAAAATAAATATCCTAAAAGTTTGAAGAATTAATTTCAATTATTTCTAATTTTTTTTTATTATTTTTGTAATTTCGAAATGACCATGAAAAAGTCTGACTTTTGCATGGTCATTTCGATCATAGACAAAATACTTCAAAGCAATTTATTCATGATCTAATGCTTCTGTTATTTGAAAAACACCCTAAAATAATTATCCTGTGAGTTTCAAGTGTTTATCTCAATTATTTCTAATTTTTTAAAATTTTTTTATAATTTACAAATGAGTTTGAGAAAGTCCGACTTTCGTCAACTCATCTGGTTTTTAAAAAATATATTTCTAATCAATCTATTTATGATATTATGCTTCTAATATTAAAAAAACATCCTAAAATAATTATCCTGTAAGTTTCAAGTGTTTATCTCAATTATTTCTAATTTTTTTCTATTCTTCTAAGAAAAAGTCTGACTTTCGTCAGCTCAGATGGTTTATGAAAAAAATATTTCTAGACAATCTATTCATAATATTAGGGTTTTAATATTTAAACAATACCTAAATATAATTATTTTAAAAATTATAAAAAATCAATTTCAATTTTTTCTCAAATTTCCAATTTTACCGGGAAAAAAAATGTATAAATTTTATTATAAAATAATTGGAATTTTAAATATCAAATTTCTACGAAAATTTTCAATTTTTTCTATACAAAGAAAAAATTTGATGCAATTACATTTGTTCCTTTTAAATTTAACTAAAGTTTCAAATATGAAAAAATAAAATTCTATAAAAATTTATTTATGAAAATTAAATTAAAAAGTTGATAAAAAAAAATATTTACTTTTTAAATTTTTATTATCAAAGTTTTATCTATATATTTACTTGAATATAATATTTTTTTTTAAATATTTATTTTCTTATTAAATACAAACAAATAGTTGTATTTTTTTTTATTTTTTATTTTTTAATTATGATTTCTGCATGTGTCACTAATTAGACACTCTTGTTTATTTAAAATTATAACTGTATCGTCTTAATTACATTTTTGTTTTAATTTTATTAAAAAAAATAATTATTTACATATGAAATTTTTAGATGATATATATATTTTTTTATTTAATTAAATATATCATAATGAATTAATTATAATTTTTTGTTAATTATTTTAATATGAAATGTGGTTTAATTTTATAATTATTACAACGTACGCGTTTTGATGATGATGAAATACAAATTAAATAAAATTTTATTACAAATAAAATATTTTACATTTATGCTAAAATTAATCACTATAATTGTCTAGCAATATAAATATATAAAATACTAAAAAATAAAATTATTTATTTAAATTAATTAAATTTTATGATTAAAAATATAAATTTATATCAACAAAAAATATTTGATTGATTTATTTTGATTTATTAAAATTTATCTTAAATTATTGAGTCAAAATTTTAATGACACATCAACAATCGATTATTCAGTATAATAAATTTTTGTAATATTTGAAAATTGTCAAGTAATTATATATTTAAATCGATTTTAACCGATTGCCTCTTTCGGATCGTTGATCCGTTTCCCAATCAGTTTAACAAATTTATCAAACTATTTTCAACTGCGTAAGCATGAAATGAACTAAAAATAAATTTACAAAAAAAAAAAAATAAAAAAAATATTTTATTGTCAAGTTAAATAAACAAATAGTTTATTTAAAAATATAATAATTTTTTTACAAATATTACAATACCATAAAAAATAAATAAATATAAATAAAAATAATTTTTCTGTTGATAAATAATTTGAATTTTATATGTTTAAAGAAAAATAATAAATATTGTAAATAAAAATGCCTGAAGCAACGAAAATAAATTACACAATTGATTCAATTTTTCATTCTTTTTATTTATTTTTTTCAAAGTTTTAAAATAAAATTTAAAAAATAAATAGACAACTGTATTTAAATATTTGATGTTAAAAATTAACCCTTGTATATATTTTATGATTGTTATACAGTTTAACAAGAATATTTGAATTCAAATATGAATATTGAACTTATAACTTGAATATATATTAACCGCATTCACACACATATTCATATCTTGTAAATTATATACAACAATAATAATTAGTATAACATGGTGTACACAAAAGTTTGTTACCATCACAAAATTTACCATGTTTAAACAATACATGTATATATTTACTATTTTTAAGTACATGAAAATGCGGCACATTGCCAATGTGATTTATTACCCAGAAACTTTAATAACCACAAAAATTAAAAATTCATGATCCGTGCATTTTTTTTTTTTTTTTTTGATTATATAATCAATATAATATGATAAAAAAAAAATAGATAAATTAATTAACAATGTTTAAATTACTATTTTCCATTATTTTTTTTTTAATTTTTAAAATATATATTTTTATTTGAAAAAGTATGATAAATATTATAAAATATTTTAAATATTTTAGCTTTATTTTTTTGTTATTTTTATTCTTTAAAAATAAATTTATATATTTTAAAATTTATAAAAACAAATTAATTAAATTTGTTGATTTGTTTGTTATATTATTGCAATGAGAATTATTTAAAATGAAAATATATGTGATTAGTGAAGGGCTATTCACTAAACTAATCACGAAATACAGGTGATTTGGTTTTGGTCATTGTATACTGGATTGTTTGACTAAACTTGATCCCTTGAGTCAAGAGAGCTAGGAAAATAGTAAGCTATGATTATCATCATCATCATCATCATCATCAATGGTGAATTTAGCATAACTCTTGTAGAATTATCAGTTGGTATTAAATTGGCTTTTAGCCAGATGAAATTCATCTGTTCTGAGCAATTTATTCAATGCAATTGATCATCAAGATCATATCCAGTTTTTTTTATTAAAAAAAATTATTTTTATAATCTAAATTATCATATTTTTCATTGTTAAATTTATTTTTTAATTTAAAAAGTCAATGATATAATTTATCATCAAATTTATTATTATTATTTATATCATTGAAAATTTAATTTTTATTATTTTATAAATCTCATTGTAATTTTATTTATTCCATCAATAAAAATTGATTAAATATTTAAATCACCAATAAGTATCATCGAATTTATAAACCAATATAAACAAACTATTTTTTAAAAAAATCTACCACATATATATATAGAAGAATTGTATCTATAATTTTATTCTCAATCCTCATCGAATCAACGAGCTTTTGTTTGGGTTTATAAGCTTTAGATTGTTGAAGCTTAAATTTACACTCAGCAACAAAATTTATATACATCTATTATAAATATCACATTTTTTTTCGATTTTTTAATTACACTCTATAATTCTTTTCGTTATTTTTTATTTTATCCATTTATTTTTTTGAAAAAAATATAAAGTTAATAACATTTTTATCATAAAAATTTTATTTTTATTTTGAATAATTATTAACTAAAAAATAAAGATAAATAAAGTTAAGCTAATTTTATTTTTTTTATTTTTTTTTATATATAATTATTTTTAGTGTCAGCAACCCTTTGAGATTTTATTATTTTATTTTATTTTTTTTTTTTCACCCCCAGTGATAATGACACAGCTAACTGTGCTTCACTTGTCATATAAAAATGAAAAAAAAATAAAAAAATAAATAAAAAATACGTGTACAACATTCGTCTTGTTTTTTTTTTTTTTTTTTTTTTTTTTTTTATCTACTTTTATCTTTTTCATCTCACGCATAGTTTTTTTTTTATATAAAAAAAATAAAAAGAATTATTTTATTTTTTTTTCGCTGACGCCTGAAGCAAACTTGCGATTTTTCTTTTTCATTTTCTTTTTTTTTTTTTTTTTTTTTCAACACGTTTATACTGACGGTCATTTACAAGTTTTATAAATTTTATTTTTTTTTTATCTTTAATTTTATTTTTCATTTCGTTTTGTAAGGGGAGTCAAGTGGATAGTATAAAAAAAAAAAAAAAAATGAAATGAAAAGGAAATAGCGTTGAGATTACCACAACTCAATCCTCCTATTTTCACCTCGACTCTCTATTTTACTCCTTCATCATTCTTTTTAGTCTCTTTTACTAATATTATTATTTTTTTTTATTCTTTTGTCAAGGCAATCTACTTAATCCAACATAGAAAATAGTATAAAAAATATAAAAAAAATCATTCAAAGTAAGTTGGCAAACGAATAAGCACTAACAAAAAAAAAAAAAAAAAAAAGCTCAAATGAAATTTAAACAATTCTATTGCAATGTCATTTCACATTAGATCAACATTTTCTTTGTTGTATTTAATATATTGCAAAATTAGTTATTCAAAAATTTTTATCAATTTTAATTCAATATTTATCTTTTATTCGTAGTCAATTTTCTTTGGTACATTTTTTTATTTTTTTGAAGAAAAAAAAGCTCTCTAAATTTGTTTAAATTAAATGTATATAATTTATAAGAAAATAATTTTTTTTTTTTAAATTGATATCTCTAGGAATAGATAAAATATTTTAATAAAAATAATATAAAAGAATAATATTTTTTTTTGATAAATTTTTTACAATTGTACAACAAACTTTTGAGGGTTAAAATTTTCAAGTATTAGGGGTTGACATTTTATATCGTTGCTTTTGTTTTAATGTTAAAAGCATCTTGGTCTATATGTCTCTTGAGGAAAACTAAAATTTAAAATATATCTTATACTTGTTTGATGACATCAAGGGGAAAATATATATACTTAAAAAGTTTATATACATCAAAAAATATCAATGGATTATTTAAATTTTTTAATTAGAAATTACCTAACATTATTTAAAAAATATTTTGATATAAATTTTAAAATTAATCGTGTTGATTGTTGTAAAAATAATTAATAATTTCAAAACCACAAATTTATACTTGATAATATTTATTTTTTATTGTATAAAAATTTTTTTTAATATTTAAAAAAATAAAGGAATCGTTAATATTAGTTAAATTGACCCTTATCATTCGAAAAAAAGGTTCAGAAAAAAAGGAAAAAATTTATAATTTATTTATCAGTTGGATAGTTTATATAAATAAATAAATATTTGGGGAAAAATAATAAAATTACCAAGTTTTGTTGAGTTGATTATTCTGATAAATTACTTGGTTCATTGTCGTATGTCACTTGTACATATTCTTGACGTTATTTACCTAAAAAGTTGTATCTAAAAAGAAAAAACCTTCTTGCCAATGAATAAGCTAGAGTAAAGGAAAAACTTTTGAAGAAAAAAATAAAATAGTCTTGGCAATTGTAAGGGTATTTTTTTTTTTTTTTTTTTGTGAAGAAAACAAGAATTGAATGGTCAATAGTTTTGAAAAGTACAATTGAGTGAACATTGTGTAAATATTGGTTTTTGATCTCTTCAACAGATCATTAACGACAAGAAAATGGAAAATAAAATAATTTATTTTTTTCATTATTTAATCATTTTGATACTATTAGGTAAATATTTATTATATTTTTTTAATTCAATGATATTGATTGATTAGTCTTAATTTTTTTTTTGAATTTTATGTTGCTTGAAAAGTCTGACTTTTGCATGGTCATTTGGATCATAGAAAAAATACTTCTGATCAACTTATTGATGATAATATGCTTCTATTATTTAAAAAACATCCTTAAATAATTATCCTGTAAGTTTCAAGTATTTCTTTCAATTATTTCTATATTTTTTTTTCGATTATTTCATCATCTATAAATGACTATGAAAAAATCGAACTTTCGTCAACTCAGATGGTTTATGAAAAAATTATTTCTAAACAATCTATTCATGATACAATGTTTTTAATATTTAAAAAACCTTCAGAAATAATTATTCTGAGACTTATAAGTATTCATTTTAATTATTTCTATCCATGATGTTTGCAAAATCATGTGTACAAACACAAAATGATATTGCCTAAATGATCTCTAAAAAATACACATAAAAAATAAACTAATTAACAAATATATTTTAAACTTTAAAAATAAAATTTATTACAAATTTATTAATTACAAAAATTACTTATCTATCTCATTTTCCAATTAATACATTTCAATAAAATTAAACAAACTAAAAATTTCTCTGTTCAAAATTTCACAACTAAAAAATTTTCCAAAACCTTAAATAATATAATTTTAATTATTATTTTTTTTTTTTTCATAATAAAATACCCATATTAATGCTTCATTGTGTTATATTATACCCAATATATATAATATCAATATCTATATATTTATTTAACCACATAAAATAAATATATCCGTATTTTCAGTAGTACAGCCATATATTGTGTCAGACGCAGGGTAATCGATACTTAGGTTGAACCAAGAGGTTAAATCTTGCTTAAAAAATAAAAAATAAAAAAATCTTAATGCTTGTGGTTTAAAATTTTAAAGTCAGATGTATTAAGCTTGTAATAATTTTTCTAAAAAAAAAAAAAAAAAGCACCACCACCTCATGAAAAGCTTTATTATATATTTTCTCTGAGCTTTTTTTTTCATTCTTATTTTAACCCATTGAAATTTAAAATATAAAACACAAAAAATAAATACAAAATCACGTAGTATAGTTTTGTATTTAGCACACAAGTCGCATTTTTTTTTTTTTCACATCGTCATGGACTTTTGTTCCATTATATATAACAACCCCATGAGGATACTAGTTTTCATTTCAAAACCCCATAATATATATATTTTTTTTATTTTAAAAATTTTTATTTATTTTAATTTTTTTTGATATTTTTTTCACAAATTTAAAATCGTGAGTTGAATGAATTATAATTTAAACATGTTTATTTTTAAAATTTTTGTATATAAATATCAACCCTTAATGTATTTTTATTATTTAAAATTCATAGAATTATTTTTTATTATTTTTTTTTTTTTTCAAAGAATATTATTATGATAACTATTGTTTTTATTTTTATTTGATTTGTATTGTTTATAGTATATTTGGATTCACATACTGTTGGAATATAAAATTCAATTTTATATTGAGTTTATTATTAGGGTGTGTATGTGTAAGGGTGTGTAAGGGTGTGTATATTTGTATGAGATGCGGTCAATTTATTTATTGATTGAGTAGTATGGTGTGGAAGCCTGAGTGTATCGAGGTTTATAGAAAATTTGATCGATTGATTGGCCATGGCATGTTTCACACAGATTATATGCGTGTGAAAAAAATAGTAAAAAAATAGTAAATTATATATATATATATATATTTTAAGCTGATTTAATAGAGAATTTATAAAAAAATATAAAATAAGATTTTTCTAAGTTTTAATTTTACTGTCACGAACAGAGTTGATTCTTCTCGTAAACAAATAAAAATCTAGGAATATATATATAAAATAATAATAATAATAATATTATTTAATAAAATAAATAAAAAAAAAAAAAGTTGTGACGAGAATTGGGTTGATGTTGAACCCTGTGAGACACAATTTTGTAGACATTTCATTTCATTTTCAGTTGTTCACAGTGTTAACAATACATACACATTGTTCTTTTTATTTTACTTTTTTATATATTTGAAGTAAAAGTTAAGTAAAAAAAAGAAAAATAAATAAAATATATAAAGTAGAAGAATTTTTTTTATTTTTTTTTAATATAAGAAAAATAAAAATTAAATTTAGTTAAAGAAAATAGTTTTTTGTATATAGTATTCAAAAGTTTTCTGTTATTTTTAATTCCTCTTAGTTATAATAGTGCAAAAAACAAAATTTTTTTTAATTATTAAAATATTAAACAATAGTAAATTAAATTTAGCTGAAAAAAAAATAAAAAATTATACACAAATATTTTAATAACAATAATATTATCGTATCCACATTTTCTAATTTTCTAAAAAAAAAAAAAAAAAACAATTATACTAAGCTAAAATTAAAACTATAAAAGACAATGAAAGTTTTTTTTTTTTTTAAAATAATAATTAAAATGTTAAAAAAATAAAATTATCAAGAGTCACATGGCAGTAGCTATTTTGTACGTCTAATTTTTGTAATTTGTAGAAACAAGATATTTTATTATTACGTCAAGGGTAAACTTAAAAAACACCCTCTCAAATATCTCTGATTATTATTATTATTATTAACAAAAGTTACATTGTTTTTTTTTATTTAAAAAAAAAAAGAAAAAAGTTTTTCAAGAGTTTCTTTATTACTGTAAACAATATTATTATTATTTTTTTATTTGTATGTGTTAATTCAAAACTTGAAGGATTTTTTAACTCAAAAAAAAAATTAAACAAAATTAAAATTTTTAAATATTCGACAAATTAAATATCATAAATTATTATTAAATATTTTTCATGAAAAAATATAAATATTTAAAATAATTTTATAAATTTTAATTGTTGCATTGAACAATATATTATTTTTATTATTTTTTTTTTGTATTTGTTAATTTAAAATTTGAAGGATTTGTTTTTAATTAAATGTCATAAAACTTATACACATTGCATATGTGATGATGAGAATGAAAATGAAATATAGGAATGGGTAAATACCGGCAAGCATTTAACCCGAGTAACGATAAATTTGTTTAAATTAAATTATAGATTATTATGGCAAACGCGTAATAACCACTTTGGTGGGTTATGTATGGCGAGTATTATTAGCATAACGTGAGATCGTCTAGGCACCTGGTTCAACCCATATGTTTATGTTGTGTTTGTCGAATCTATTTGGCACACCCAATAATACCTTTTTTTTTTTTTTAAATAAAAAATTGAAAATATTTTAAAACTACCCATACACTTATAAACAATTTGAAGAAATAATTTCAAAAATAATTTTACTGTAAAATTAAAAATTATGTCCACTTTTTATTTTAAATTTAAAAAAAAAAAAAAAACATTTTTAATTAAATTAATTGATAGCTAAAAAATATAATAAAAAAAATGTTTTTTCGTGAAAATATTTATCAACATAAAAAATAGTTAAACTAAATTTTTTGAATATTTAAAGCATTTTAGCTATTTTGAATTTTAAAAATATAAAAAAAAATATATACCATTTAAATATTGTAGAAAAAAAAATAATAAAAAGAATTTTAAAAAATTACAAGTAAAAAAAAATAAAGAAAATAAAAAAGTTTCTTAGGCACGTTGGCTTTTATAATATTATTTTACAAAGAAGAGTATGTCTTATCTCTGTTGTGTTGATAACGAGCAAAAGCGCATAGAAAATAGCTAGGTCGCGTTAAATTGCATACCTTATGTAAAGGTGAATTTCAGAATGGCCTCGATATCTTTGGCCTATATTTGCTTTTAACATATATAAAAACTAACAGGTCAAAACTGCATACTTTTTTTTTTTTTTTTTTTATTCTATTTCATTGCTTTTCTCTTTCAAAAATAAAAATAAAAAATAAACAAAATAAATGCATTTTCATTCTGAAAATATTCCAAATACAAATGCAATGCTTTAATTACATTTAACAACAAATTTTAACATTTTTTTTTTCAAATAAATATCTTCAAAATTAAATGCCATAAATTGTTATCAAAATTAACATCAAATAAATTCATAAAATGATAAATATTTTCAATAAAAAATATAAATATACTTATATAAAATAATTTTGCAAATATTATTTTATGAGGTTTTTTGTTAAATTTCTTTTTATAATTTTATCAATCTTTTGATGTTACTTTAATCACTTGTATGTTAAACATAAACATGTTATTTGTTAAATAATATTTTGAAAATTATTTGCTTAAACTTATGATGGTCTCTTGAACTGTGTGTATATATTTATAAATTAAATTGAGTATACGTGAAAATGCGGGTATTAAATAAAATGAAAAAAAAAAAAAATTTCACAAATATTGTTTGTGTTTGAGTTGACACAGAGAGAGAAAGAGAAATAATTTTTCTTATTTTTTCTCTGTGGTTATCCAAATTCTCTCACAGCTGATGGTTAAAAGGGGTCAGATTCACCAAACGTACTTTAAAGCCACATGCAACGAAGCAATTCTCAACAAACTTTCAAAGCCTCATCCAATCTGTCGTGTTTGTTACTTTTCACTTTATTTATTACAAATGTATAACCTTTCACATTGTCTTTATTCATTTACATAAAGCTTTCAAGTATTAAAAAATTTTATAAATAATTAGTTTATTCAAATTTGAAAATAAAAAATTGATAATTTGTTATTTTTTGTTTTGAATGAATAATTATTTATGAATTGTAAAAATGAAAAATGATAAAGTGTAGTTATTTGTTGATAAGATAATCGAAAAAAAAAAATTCAAAATAGAAATTCACTGTGAGAATTTTTGATGTATTTCATGTAAAAAATGTCCCCAGGTCTTCTGTCACCTGATATAAGTAACCCTCTCAAGTTGAGTAATGCCCTCCGGTGAAAAAGTAACTGAATGAAAAATAATGAAAAAAATAAATATATAAAGAATCGAAAATAACATATTTCACTGTCGACCGAAAGGCATTACTGCAGCTTCTTCAATACTGTGTTGCAATTTTGTTATTTCATAGTGAAAATTTTTATTTTATCTCGTTGCAATGGTACAAGTATTGTTGAATCATGAAAATGTATACAAAAAAATAAAATAACAACTACATTATTATTTGAAAAAAAAAATAGTCATCTAGTTGGGAAAATGAAAAATAGAAAAATAAATTGAATGAAAAATATACTAGTAAAGAAATATTATTTTTATTAATATTTTTTATTTTTGATATAGTTAATATTAATTATGAAGTATATATAAATATTTTTCACGAGTTTTTATGTTGTTGTGTATTTTTTTATTTGTAAAAAGTTGTAAATTTATTGTTACAATTTTATATTTAACAACTTTAATATATATTTATATATTTGTCGTTTTATTTTTTGCAATATCACACAGTTCAGTGACTTATGATCAGTAAATACGTTGAAGTTTTTACATAAAAAATATATATAGAAAATATAAAATAAAAGGTTAAAAGAGAAGAGACTGAACACGATAACAATGCACATGCACTTTTTTAGATTCATTGTTACTTTATAAATACCCAGGAGACTTATGACACCAATTTCAAACACTAGATTTTAGTTTGACCGAACAGTAGTTTATTTTTTTATGTCTTTATAGAAAGATAGTATTATACGATTATACGATTTTTATTCAGGACAACACTGAGCCTCCACTTATACTTTTGAGAGTGTTGTCCTGTTTTATATATTTTTTTATATTTTAAATAAATTTCAGGACAACACTGAGCCTCCACTTATACTTTTGAGAGTGTTGTCCTGTTTTATATATTTTTTCATATTTTAATTGAATTTCAGGACAACACTGAGCCTCCACTTATACTTTTGAGTGTGTTGTCCTGTTTGAATTATTTTTTTATATTTTAAATAAATTTCAGGACAACACTGAGCCTCCACTTATACTTTTGAGTGTGTTGTCCTGTTTGAATTATTTTTTTATATTTTAAATAAATTTCAGGACAACACTGAGCCTCCACTTATACATTTGAGAGTGTTGTCCTGTTTGAATTATTTTTTTATATTTTAAATAAATTTCAAGGAAACACTGGGCCTCCACTTATACCTCAGAGGGTGTTTCCTTGTTTTATATATTTTTTTATATTTTAAATAAATTTCAAGGAAACACTGGGCCTCCACTTATACCTCAGAGGGTGTTTCCTTGTTTTATATATTTTTTTATATTTTAAATAAATTTCAGGACAACACTGAGCCTCCACTTATACTTTTGAGAGTGTTGTCCTGTTTAATATATTTTTTTATATTTTAAATAAATTTCAGGACAACACTGAGCCTCCACTTATACTTTTGAGAGTGTTGTCCTGTTTAATATATTTTTTTATATTTTAAATAAATTTCAAGGAAACACTGGGCCTCCACTTATACCTCAGAGGGTGTTTCCTTGTTTTATATATTTTTTTATATTTTAAATAAATTTCAAGGAAACACTGGGCCTCCACTTATACCTCAGAGGGTGTTTCCTTGTTTTATATATTTTTTTATATTTTAAATAAATTTCAGGACAACACTGAGCCTCCACTTATACTTTTGAGAGTGTTGTCCTGTTTAATATATTTTTTTATATTTTAAATAAATTTCAGGACAACACTGAGCCTCCACTTATACTTTTGAGTGTGTTGTCCTGTTTGAATTATTTTTTTATATTTTAAATAAATTTCAGGACAACACTGAGCCTCCACTTATACATTTGAGAGTGTTGTCCTGTTTGAATTATTTTTTTATATTTTAAATAAATTTCAGGACAACACTCGGTCTTCACTTATACTTTTGAGTGTGTTGTCCTGTTTAATATATTTTTTTATATTTTAAATAAATTTCAAGGAAACACTGGGCCTCCACTTATACCTCAGAGGGTGTTTCCTTGTTTTATATATTTTTTTATATTTTAAATAAATTTCAGGACAACACTGAGCCTCCACTTATACTTTTGAGAGTGTTGTCCTGTTTTATATAATTTTTTCTATTTTAAATAAATTTCAGGACAACACTGAGCCTCCACTTATACTTTTGAGTGTGTTGTCCTGTTTGAATTATTTTTTTATATTTTAAATAAATTTCAGGACAACACTGAGCCTCCACTTATACATTTGAGAGTGTTGTCCTGTTTGAATTATTTTTTTATATTTTAAATAAATTTCAAGGAAACACTGGGCCTCCACTTATACCTCAGAGGGTGTTTCCTTGTTTTATATATTTTTTTATATTTTAAATAAATTTCAAGGAAACACTGGGCCTCCACTTATACCTCAGAGGGTGTTTCCTTGTTTTATATATTTTTTTATATTTTAAATAAATTTCAGGACAACACTGAGCCTCCACTTATACTTTTGAGAGTGTTGTCCTGTTTAATATATTTTTTTATATTTTAAATAAATTTCAGGACAACACTGAGCCTCCACTTATACTTTTGAGAGTGTTGTCCTGTTTAATATATTTTTTTATATTTTAAATAAATTTCAAGGAAACACTGGGCCTCCACTTATACCTCAGAGGGTGTTTCCTTGTTTTATATATTTTTTTATATTTTAAATAAATTTCAAGGAAACACTGGGCCTCCACTTATACCTCAGAGGGTGTTTCCTTGTTTTATATATTTTTTTATATTTTAAATAAATTTCAGGACAACACTGAGCCTCCACTTATACTTTTGAGAGTGTTGTCCTGTTTAATATATTTTTTTATATTTTAAATAAATTTCAGGACAACACTGAGCCTCCACTTATACCTCAGAGGGTGTTTCCTTGTTTTATATATTTTTTTATATTTTAAATAAATTTCAAGGAAACACTGGGCCTCCACTTATACCTCAGAGGGTGTTTCCTTGTTTTATATATTTTTTTATATTTTAAATAAATTTCAGGACAACACTGAGCCTCCACTTATACTTTTGAGAGTGTTGTCCTGTTTTATATAATTTTTTCATATTTTAAATAAATTTCAGGACAACACTGAGCCTCCACTTATACTTTTGAGAGTGTTGTCCTGCTCTAATTAATTTTTTTATATTTTAATTAAATTTCAGGACAACACTGTACCTCCTTTTATACCTCCATAGTGTTTCCTTGTTGCAATCAATTTTTTTTCAAATTAAATATAATTGCAGGACAACACTGTTTTCATTTAAATTCTGAAAAGTAAAATAAATAAATAAAATAAATTTCAAAATAATTCAAAAAAAAAACATTTTAACATGACAAAAAAATACTTCAACCTTTCCATTTTGTTTATTTATTATAATTTTCTAAAAATGAAATTTAATATAGACTAATATCGTACAAGGGTTGTTTAATATTTTTGTTGTATATTTATATATTTTCACATGTAAAATTCGTATTTTGCATACATAACATTGGTAATGTCGTTTGTAGAATGCTTGGTATGTTCTCATGTGTCACAGAATGAATTCTCATACTGTTACATCCTGTCTCAGGTGTTGGTTTTAAGTATACCATTATGCATAATTTACTTTTCACCCTTAAAATATACATACAATAATAACCATCTTTTTTTCCAATTTTTTTTTGACTTTTTTATTCATATATATTTATTTTTTTTCATTATTTACATTTAATACAAACATATTTTATACTTTGAATAATACATATCGACATTCAATACATTTTATCTATTAAAAAAAATAAAATAAAACAAATAATTTAAAAATTTAAATAACAAAATAATTTAAATCTCCTTCAAATATTTTTTCTTTTCTTGTGGTATATTTTTAAGAACACCAAGTATTTACGTTGGTTTAATGTTTGTATATATATATTATATATTCATGCAGATTAAGGAAGTTTGCAATGTTTTATAACTTTGGTAAAAATAGGAGGGTTGTGCTTTTTCTCTGGACCAAAAATATCTACCGTACTTTCAACAGTTTTATTGCCAGTGACACTCGTATATATTTCACGATAATACGTAACTACACCCTCGCGATACTAAAATCCTCCCACTTATTCTTTTCAACCCTCAAAATAAAATAACAAAAAAAAACCCCATTTATTTATTTTTAATTTTTTATTTAAATTAATTTATCAATTTTATATATATTTTTTTTTATCAATAAATATTTTTTTTTTTTAAATTTAAATTGAATAATTTTTTTGGTTTTTTTATTTCAAAATAAAAAATATTTAAATAATAAATTATTGATGTTTACAAGTGTATTGATATTTGAGACAAATTTATTTCAAAAATATTTATTGATAAATTGACAATATATAAATTTGATAAAATAATTTTATAAAAAGCTTTGTATCTAAGTTTTTGTGTTATATTTTATTTTATTTTTTTAATAAAAGTTATTTTTGCATTTTGAGCATTTTAGTTGTTGTGCATAGTAAGTTTTAACACTGTTGTCTATACAATAAACTTTTGAGTAATTCTCAAATAGTTTTAACCCAATTTTAACCCCTAAAATTTATACAGTTTTGAAAAAAAAAAATATATATTAGATAGTTAATTTGTTGATTGATTTTAGGCTTGATGCAAAAAAAAATACCAGATAATTATTTTCATTTAAAAAGGAAGTATTAATTTACTTTTTGTCCTTTTTTTTAATTATTTTTTTAACAATAAATATTTATCGATTTATTATTTCATTTTAATTGAAAAATAATATATTTATTACTGTAATTTTCTCAAATATTATGCAAATTTATTTATGAAAATATTATCCTCAATTGTAACGATAAAATTTTTTTAAATATTTCAAACATTTGCAATCAAAATATTACCAATATCACAAAATATTTCACATCGTATTTTCACATTATGTTTATTGTCGTTAAATTTCAAACATATCAAAATGCAAATTTAATAAATTTTATAATTGTACAAAATTGTATACGATAATATTCATTTCATCTGATATTTATATTATATAAAATTTATCATCAATTTTATTTATAAAAATAATAATTTCAACGTCAATTAACAGCATGACATTTTAATTATATTTGATTTTTTTTAAACATTAAATAACCAGCCTTTTCATTTATCCAATTATTTCATATTCAAACTAATTATCTATCAGTGTTTGATATTTTCAAAAAAATATTAATTTATTTTATTTTAATAATCAAAAATAAATTTTACAAAAAAATATAAATTTTAAAAATTTAATATTACAGTTGAATTTTAGCCAATAAAATACTAAAAATTTATTTCTATTTTTTACAAAAATTTAAAGAATAAATATAAAATTTTTTTTTTATAAAAAGTTTTCTTATTTCAGTGCAATTTATATTATTTTTCCACTTAGTATTGCATTTATTGTCATGCATTTACAGTCATAAATTTATCCAAGTAAAAACTTGTTTATTTATTATTATATTTTTTAAAAATTTGTATAAATATATATTCCAAATGAAAAAAAAAAAAATAAATATTACAGATAAAATGAGTCAAGATACTTGAACAATCTCACAAACCTTCAATATCATAAACATATAAACCTTTATTTTCAAATGCATTAAATGACTTCTGTAGATAATTGTTATAACCCTACTTAAATAAAATAAATATATATTATGCATTTTACTTTATATATTTTATATAAAACTTTCATTGTATTTTCTATATAAATAAATATATAAATTCAAAACTTAATATATGATTGAAGTAAATTCTCTTTAAAAATTATCACAGCTATTTTGAGTGTATATTAAATATATAATTTTTGATATAATTTGAAATAGTTTATATAATTTTAAATTATATATAATAAAGTTTATCAAATCAAATATTTTATGTATATATTTGATAAATAAAAATGAAAAATAAATAAATTGTTCTATTGTTTGTATTATGGGTATTAATTTTATCAATTTTAATATATTTTATTTAATAATATTATCATTTTACATTGTTTTAATTAATAACAGCTATTATTTTATTTTTTATTTTTTTTTTGATATATTATAAGGGTTGGTAATACTGAGGAAGGGTTGTTTATTCATCTAAAGTCACAGTGTCTTTTTAAAATTAAAACAATCTGTTTTTTAAAAAATTCAAATTGAAATAATTATTACAAAAAAACAACAATACAATTTATTTTATAAAATTTAATTAAAATTCAATTTAAAATATTAAATATGACAATGATTAAGTTTAAATTTTATCAAAACAATAACAGTATGGTGCATCTTTCAAGTACATGATTAATTATTTATTTATTTTTTTTTAAATAAAAATTAATTATGAAAATTTACATTAATGATAAAAGACAAATATATAATATTTAAATTAATAAAATTATTATTTTTTTAATACTTAAAATGTTTATATTAAAAAATTTTACATTTTTAATTTTATTTTAATAAATCTTGTGTAACAAATTTAATGCATGTCAAACTTTTAAATAAGTTCTGTCAATACAATGGGGAATTTATTTTTATATTTTAATTCTCATTGGAATAAGACTTGGACAATTCATATTCAAATGGATGGACGTAATATTGATACAACTTTGTATATATAAATTAGTTTATCTCAAGAATATTCGTTAAATTGTTGAATATAAATAGCAAAATCAAATTAACACTTGTCCAAGGTTTATAAAAGTTGTAAAATCTCAAGGGAATAATTCAAAAGTTATTTATATTTTATTTACATTATTAAATATCTTGTGATTATTTTAAAAATTTTTTTTTTATTTTGTTGTAATACTGATTGAGTTTTCTCTGACATTTACTGAAACTGATAGATAATTATAATGTCACTTTACTGTCAAAATAATATTCAACAAATATTTCATTCTGTCTGTTTATGACAGAATTTTGATTGAATATATTTTTATGTCAAAGAAATTTTATTTAATAATTTTATTTATTAATTGCAATTATAATTTATTTCATCAATTTTTTAATTATTATTAATTTAATTAAATAAAAGAAATATTATTTTTTTAATTTTTTTTTTACAAAAATAAATTCAGACAATTGTTGTCTTATATTTTGTCTGAATTGTCTGATTGTTTGTCATTTTTTTTTGTGTGAATTTTTACTTTACATAATGATATTTATAAATTTAAATATCATTTATATAAAAAATTAATAAAAAAAAATTTTTAAATTTAATTAAATTTCATTATAAATTTGAACATTTTAATATTTCATTTATAATTTTTTGTTTTTTTCATATTTTTTTCTTTGTGTTTACCAAGATATAATTTATTATAAAAAAAACCATTAAGAAAATATATTTTTATTTTCATCAAGTAAAATTTTACTTTTATTTTTTTAATTAATTTAATTTTATCTTCAATAAGACAAAATTATAAATGATGTACATTTATATATTTTTTTTTTTAATAATTTTTTGATAAATTTATTTTTTATTTTTTTTCAATTAGTATGGTATTACAAAATAATAATAAAATGATGAATGTATTTATGACAAATCTTGATGTAAAAAAAAAACTAAAACAATATATTTTTAAAATCTAAAAAAAAAAATTACTAGTTTATTAAATTTTCAAGTAAATTTTTATTATAAAAAAAAAAAAAAAAAAAAAAATCATTTGAATAATTAAATTTTTTTTTAAATATTTTTTAAGATGATTAAGAGATGATTAAAATTTTTAGTTGAAATAAATATCTGTGTGTATGAAAAATAATTTCAAGTTAAATTTTATAAAATAAAAATGTCGATTTTATCCCTCGAGATTTTTTTATCAATAATTTATATAAATCTGTGAAAACTGTAGGGGTGTAACTCATTATTTTTCTCGGTTCACCTGAAAGTACCATCTTTACCACTGAGAATATCGTTGGATTGCTTTATTTTTTATTTTTTATATTTTTTTTTTGTTTTTTGCTCAGTTTCCTCTTTCGATATCTATTTGTCTTGTCGCATAAAATTTGTAAGAGTACTTTGGTTGTTCCAGTTCATTCATTTTATTCGTTTGAAACTTGATTTATTTTTTCATTTAAATTTTTTTAGTACATCTCATTAATACAAAAATAATTATGTGATTTTTTGTTTATTAATGATTTTTTTAATACTAAAAATATGATTTATATTTAATTTTTTAAATCTGTTTATAAATTGTAATATTTATCTTGTTTTAAAAAAAATTTATATATGTAACCTTTGTTGAATAAAAAGCTTTGTGTTTGATCGTTAAAAAATTCTAATGGGGTTGTAAATCAAATAAAATATTATCCATTTAGCTTACAAATATTGTAAGATGTTAAAAATAAAATAATAATAAAAGACATATTTTTCGTGACCTAAATTTTTTTATGATATAAATATATATTTTAAGTATTTTATATTTTATTAATAATTTCAGTAAAACAATAATTAATATTTAATACTAATTTCAAATTATTAGACATTTTGTTTTGAAATACCATAAGGGAAAGTCATATTATTTTTTTTTTTCATTTGATTGATATGCTTGGGAATAAATTGGGAATATAATTCAGGACAACACAGAAACTTCACTTGTATTTTTTCAAGTGTTATCCTGTTTTAATAAAATATTTATCAACAATTACTATTTTTTAAAACAGTACATCATCACAAATTAAAAATAATATTTCTATATGCACTTGTTATTAAAAAAAATTAAAAATGAATTAATTTCTTTGAAAATAATATCAAAACATATTTAATAAATTTAAAATTACATTCAAAAATAGTAACATACATTAAATATTTTTATGATATATTGTTCATTTATTTTAGTTGCTAATTTAAAGTTTTGCATGACTTATCGTTTGATAAGACTGTAAATGTTGTGGTTTATAAGTTTTGAATTTTCCTCACTGACCTCGTGTATATTAATTTTATCTCTGACTGTATACACATATGCAATTTGAAAAATAAAAAAAAAATATACATACAAAACTTTTTACCAAAAAAAAAAAAATAAATGCACAAAAAAACTTTGATACTTAAATCGTTTCAACGAATTTTATTATTTTTATTGTTTTTTTAATTTTTAATAAAATGCTATTTACAAAAAAATAAACTTTTATATTATATCTTAAAAAAATGTGGAAGAGTTTAGTTATTTTTTTTTTATTTTTATATATTTTTTTCTTCTCATTTATTCAAAAGTAAACAACTAACTTAATTTTTTTCCAACTTTTAAAAAATAAAATTTTTCAAATCTTTTTACGTAAAATAAATTTGTATCTTTTACATTGTCGTAATCTTTTTCTCTATTTTTTATTTTTTTTTTTCAAAATGTCATTGTATTGTTGGTACCTCATTTAAAATTAATCTGAGCATAAATTTAAATTTTTTTTTTAAACCATTGAACTGTATAATAAAAAAAATTTTTAATAATCATAGCAAAATATATATAAAAAATAATAAAATTGAAAAAAAAAAATTACAACAGTAAAATATTTCCGCTGGTGACAATATACAATGATAAAAATTATTATTGAAATTTATTCTTGAAGAAATAATGTTATCCCAAGTGCACAAGATTCTGTACTTGATAATATAAAAAAAAATAAATATAAAATTTCTTTATTAATTTCTATTTTTCATTTACTTATTTTCTTTCAATTCATTCTATTTTTTTTTTCTCATATTTGAACTGTTTTTCTTTATTCAATTTCCACTTGTTTACGAATGTTTTCCCAGAGGATTTAGACTTTTACTTCCTCCAAAAGTAAAAATGAAAAGACAAACTTTATTTATATATATATATTTTTTTTTATCTCATTTAATCATATTTTTATTTTTTTTTTAATACTCGGTTAGTATTTTTTTATTCTTGTCTCGTTGACCAATTTTTTTGTTTTCCTTATATTTTTTCACCTCAATCTTTCATTCTGTCGGCAGTATGAAAAAGTGACTACATACCTTTTTTTTTTCACTCATATTTTTCATTTGAAATAACCAACAAATAGAATATAAAAAAAAAAACAAAATAAAATAAATAAATATAGTAAAGGGTTGAAGGAAAGACCAGGTTTGACAGGGCTTAAAAACTTTTGAACAAGAAATTGTATGTGGTTGAGCCAATATGTCCAACTTCCACTAGATCCGGCTACCAAGTCCGGTTAAGCTTCCTTTTTGTTTGAAAAAATAAAAATAAAAAATCTTTCATTGACACTCAATAATACAACTACGGAAATTGGATAATATTTTTTTATTTAAAATATCTATAAACAAACAAACTTTCATACACAAATTTCGACATCAATTTGACATATTTATTTATTCATTAAATTTTTTAACAAAAAAATATTTAAATAAATATATTAATCTTTTTGTATAAAAAATATAAAAAACAATGTATATATAGTGATATCAAATATCGTATAGAAGAAACCGACCAAGTGTGTATCTTTTACTGCAGCTGCATTTAATCCAGCTGCATTTGACATAAAATTAAATTGAGATATTGATTTGTAATTTGGCACGAATCGTCAAAGGTCTTCTCGCAAAATTTTCTGAATATATATACCTATTTTTTTTATCTCTATTTAATTTATCTATCACCAAGTAACCATATATATACATATATAAAATCAATAGAAATCAACCGAAAGTGATTGGTTTTCGATCTTGTCTGAGAAGAATAGGCATCGTATAAAACAGTGATTTAACTGAGGCTTTCATGCATGCAAAATCACAAAGCTTATATGAATATATACCAAAAAAAAAAAATATAAAAAAAAAGCCATAATAATAATAGTATATAGTAAAAATAAAAATGTAGTAGAAAAATAAATGAGTCTCTGTATTTTACCTCAGTATTTTTGAGTTATATTTCTTCCAGCTCCATAACATGTCGTAATATTGTCTCATAAAATCTTATAGCATCTTCAAATATAAAGACAAGCAGATGTTCAAGTTAAATTTATACAATATAAAAATTTAAATAAAAATTTTTGATAATACATTTATCATTTGTCGATAAATTATTTATTATTTTTTAATTTTTTCAATAATTTATCAGTTAATTTTGATGATCATCATTGTCTTGGCTGATTTATTGAAATTTTGTTGAAAATCTTATCGAAAATATATACAAAAGTAATTTTGTTCGAAAGAACTTTTTATATTATTTTTATTTTGATTAATTTTTTTTTTTTGAAAAAGAATAATCAGTTTGCGTTATTTTCTCGTCAAGTTGACAGATGGTTTTAAACAGTGAGTAGTTAAGTCATTTGTGTGACAAAAGATTTCGTTTTACTAGATAAAATGAACACCATTACAATCGCGAAAATCCCATTAAAGTATATAACATTTTGTATTAATAAAATATATATATATATATACTTGAAAAAATAATAATAATAAATGTTGAAGTTTAAAGGTTTTTGTATAATTCAATTCAAAAATAAAAAAAAATATATATAACTTTTGTAAAAGTTTATTTTTATTACTTAAATCACTTGAATTGTATCTTCAATTTATAATTCGATTTGTCGTAAATTAAATGTTTATGATTGATTTATTTTTTTTCATCAAAAAATTTACTGTTACATAAAAATTTTACAATAAAATTTTGAATTTTACAATTTTTTCTTTGTTTTATTTGTTTTTTTTTTACAAAATCATGAATTATCTGTCAAATTTAAAACCCAATAAAATTTTATTATTAAATTTTAAAATCAAATTTTTTTTACTGTTTATTTGTTTGTAAATTGATGAAAATCTTCAATCTATCATTTTATAGTAAAACTGACAAACAAAAAAACTAAAAAAAAAAATTATAATATAAATGAAAAGAATAAAAATAAAAAAAAAAAAAAAGACAGCTGTGACATGAAACTGCTTGAAATACAGTAATCAAGAACAGCAATGTATTTTTTTTTATATAAAACAGACCAAGACGTAAATCTGACAATAAAACTTGTGGATTAAACGAAGCAAGTAACTAAACTTTATATAAATGTTAAATTTACAATAAGAAAAAATAATTTATTAAAAAATAAAAAATCAAGACAAGATTTAAACAAAGGTTATAACACTGATAATAAAAATTAAAAAAAAAAAAAACAAAATAATAACACAAAGTTGTGTTTAACTAAAAAAATTAAAAAAGTAGAAAAAAATTTATACAAAAAAAAAAATAAGAAAATGGAAAAACAACTGTAAAGTTGTAATATTGTGCAGCAAATTAAGTAAGCGACGTGCTTCTACTTTGGTCGTAAAATTTTTACACAAGAGTTGCAAAAAAATAAATAAAAAATAAAAAAAAACACACCAGTGGATAATATTTTATCTTGTTCTTCAAAATTAACCAGAAATTCAACAATTTGGACTTGTCTAATTGTTGATATCTTTTTTACTTTTGTATACAAATATTAAATTCAGATGAAAAGCTTTGCAAAAGCTTGCAGTGATAACTTTTGAAAATGAGAAACAAAATACACAAAAAAATAAAAAGATAATAAAATAATAATAATGATTTATAAAATGCAAGTTAGAGAGTGAGTGAGTGCAATGCTTTATGATGCAGTTTTAGATAGAAGGCGGAGTTTACTTGAATTTTGCTAAATTTCAAGAAACTGCCAGACTACTTGGGCGAAACCTGAAGCAAGAGAAAATACGACAAGACATATACTTACCTTCTGTATATACACTTTTCTGTACATTACAAAACATACTTCCCTAAAATTAAATGAACAATGAAAATTATTTTAAATTATTTATAAAAAATTGTCTGATATTTTTTGTCACTAAAATATATTAAATAAAAAATATACATTTTTTGCTGTTTAAATTAATATTTTTACAGTTTATTTTTTTGAAAATTATAAATATTTTGATGCAATTTGGTCAATAAGATTAAATAATTATAATAATTCAAGTAAACTGATAACAAGTTTATATTTAGAATCTTTTGAACATCAAATGATACAACTTCTTGTTATCATCATCATCATCATTTTGACACTTGACTATATACCATCAAACATAAACAAACTTAAACTTTACATACACTTCAATTTAGTTTTCAAAACATACAATATATTTCATCTTGAAATAAATTTCAAATGTGTAATATAACTGTTATACATATTAAAATATACAAATGTACAATATCAAAGTTTGATAAAACTATTTAATGAGAATACAATGTAAATAATTGTGATAAAATATATATATATTATTTTTTAATATTTCATTATTAAATATAATATTAATTTTAGAGTTTTTCATTAAAAAATATAAAAGTATTATTAGTTGTTTAAATTTTTTAAATATTTTAAAAATAATTTCAAGTAAAAAAATTAACTCTATTATTTACATGATTCAGTGTTTTTTTTTTTTTTAATTAATTTATTTTGGTATTGATTAAACAGTGTCTTGTGTAATATTATTGAAAGCTTTTCTGTTAATTAGTAATATAGTTGTTACATCTGAGCAAATAATTTTGTCAATGTTGGTTAATTAAGCTGACTATTCATGATCCTAAACTAATGCTCACTTTCACAGCTAATAACTTGATTTTAGTTGGACATTGAGAGAGAAACATTTACCTTATGGTCAATGACATTTGTTGGATCAATTAATAACAATAAAATTTAATAATTTAATTATAATTTAAACTAATAATATTTACACAATTTAAATTTATTTAAATAAATTTATATTTATTTTTGTCTATTTTTTTTTTCAACATCTTTTATATATATATAAAAAAAAATGTTTAAAAAATTTAGATTATAAATTTATATTCTTAGTCAGCTTGTTTTTTTATTTTAGAAAAATAAAAATAATAAAAAAAAATATTGCATTCGTGCATGAAGCATTGAAAATATAAAAATAGATAATGCATAAGTTTTTGGAGGTTGGTCAGTGGTTAAACACATTTTTCGTTGAAAAATAAATGGGTTTTTCAAGATCGTAAATGGAATAGCTGAAAAGAATGAAATAGATGAGAAAAAAAAAAAAAAAAAAAAAAGATACAGTATATGAAAGAAAAATAAGAGGATAAAAAAAAAAATTTAAATTGAAAAAAAAAAAACAAATATACCTATATATTTACAAAAGAATTGGATAAATTTGACTTGATTTTGGTATTCGTATCATTACTAACGCAATTGAACACACAAACCATTGTCTTTTAGTTTTTATTATTATTTAAGTAATGCATTTGAAAATTGAACAACATATTTTAAAATCAACATGAAAATATATAAATAAAGCCTGTTGATGGTTTTTTTTTTCACTCAAATAAATTTAATTTAATTTAAAAAATTGTTAATTTATTATTTTAAATTTAAATTAGTTGATAAATAAATTAATTAATAGCAGAAAAATATTTTGATTATTTAAAATTTAATCAAGTATTTATTAAAATAATTAGTTTTAATTTAAATTTATCAAGTGTTTGTTAAAACAATATTAAAAGTGATATATTTATGTTTATTTTGTATTTTAGTTAACTTGAGTTTATACATGCTGATTATATGATTGTTTGGATTACGAAAATTAGTATGGTTATTGTATATATATATATATATGTTTATTGATGTTTGTGTTGTAAACCTTTGTATGTATGACTGGCTGACATTAATTTATCTTTACTACTGTATATATGTATCAGCAAAATATCTGGGTCAACAGAGCTTTTGGTTTAGACACACATAATCATCATATCACATTGACAAATACATTTCATTTGTCAAAGTCAAATTATATTCATTTTTATATATTTTATTTGTTTAATTTTTATATATATTTTTTAATAATTTAATTAGTTTTTTGTTTATTAAAGTTGATTGTTTCTTTGTTGGAATTTTTTTTTTTTATCAAGTAAATTTGAAGGTTAAATAGCTGTTGAAAAATTAAGACAATTTATGTCAAATTTGACAGATTTATTGAAGGAAAAAAAGACACGTGTGTTGATTCATTTTTTTTTTTAGTTAATTTGATGGAAAAAAAATTGTTAAATTCATTTGTTATTGAATTGATAAATTTTTTTTAAACATTACTTATTCTTGAGAGTATAAAAAAAAATAAAAGTCGACAAAATATAGTTGTTTTTTTTTTATATGTCAGAAATACATTAGTGTTTTTATTTTATTTTCTATTAAATACCAACGTTGAAAAATAAGACCGGATTCAATCTCGTTTTACACTAAAAAGTCTTGTATTTAGATTGACATACTGACATTTAAAATAAAAAAATAAATTTTTATAAATTTTAAAAATGAAATTAGTTGGATTTAAATTTAAAATAATATAATTTTTTAATATTAAAATAAAATAAAAATTGCTCATAATAATGTCAAAATTAAAAAGTTTAAAAATAAATTTGTCAAAAATTTTCAATTAAAAATTCATTTTAATACCCAACTAACAATAATTAGGTAAAAATAATTATCAATTTTTATTTTTATAATAAAATAAAACAATCGTAAATAAAAAACAAAACTTTTTTTTTGTTACTTATAATTAATTTTTAAATTAATCTCAAAAATACATTCAATATATTCAATTATTTTTTTTTCAATAATATTTTAATTATTTTTTTTTTTGTTAAATTTTGCATATGTTTGATTTTGTTACTTTTTTTAATTTGAAATTGATTGATGTGCAATACAGTAAAATATGGTGGTCAGTCTTCTGGCAAAATGAATCACTGACGATCAATTATATCCGACAGTTTTGGCATTTAATGATTAATTGTTGAGGCAATTAGAGTGTAACGTTTCTCATGTGTTGTACAATTAGAAAAAAAAAATTTTATAAAATAATATTTATTACAATATTTAATAACAAATACTTGATATTTATTTATAATTATAATTTAAATTAAATTTGAAATCTTTATTAATTTTATTATACTTTTTTACATAAAAATCTACTTAACAAGTTAATTAGATCTTTTTTTTTTTTTTTTACAACATATTATTATTATTGGACTATTAATTAGTAAATTTCTTTGATGTTTAATTTTATTCGTTGAAATCAGTATAACAGTATTAAAAAAATTTTATTCAACACTCGATTAATTAGTGAAATCATTTGAGGTTTTTTTTTTTTTTTATTTTATTCTTTTTATTTTTATTAAGTGGAAAAAACTTGTAATATTACTTCAGAGGTTTGCACACTATATTCTTTCTAGAATTATATAAAAAAAAATATAATTAAAATTTTTTATATTTTTATATGTTGTTTATTTAAATAATATAAAGCTTTTACGAAAAAATAAAATCAAAAAAATTAAAATACAAAAAGTTTACTTAAAAAATTAATAAATAAAATTAAATAAATAAAAATGAAAATATTACTTAAAAATTGACAATAAAATATAAAATCCGGATTTATTAAAAACTATTTTAATAGCAAAAAAAAATAAAATAATAATAATAAATAAATATTTTTGTTTTCGTGAAAAAGTTTTTAAAGTTTTCAGCTTAATTTTTTAATTTATAATTTTTAGTAAAATATAATTAATTACAAATAAATAAAAGCTTCAATAAATAAAGCTCATTTTATTTTTTTTTAACAATAAATTTTGTTTTTAAAAAATATATAAATTGAGCTTTTTGATTGTTTATGAATTTTTATTTTTATTATTTTTCTTATTTCTTTTGTCTGTCTACACTTTACTGCTTGATTTTCTTTTATTTTTTACGTAAAATAAAATAAAAAAATGAAAAATTCATTTTTTATTCGTTTGTTAGTTTTTCTTTTTTATAAAAAAAAAAAAAAAAAAAAATGAGTCGTGACAGTGAGCTTTAACATGGTTACATCAACAATATCCCTGTCATTGTTTTTTTATTATTATTTATATTTTTTTATTTACAATTTTCTTATATCTTTTGGGAATATTTTTTTTATATCCTTTGAATTGTTGATAAAATGACAATATTTTCGCTTGTTGTCACAATTTTTGATATCTACAATGAAAACTTTTATCTAACATTCAAAAAAATAAAACTCTAATATTTACGATCACTTTACGTCGATTGTTTTGACATTCATGCTCATAAAAAAATATATATATATATCCCAAACTTTGATATAAAAAAATCAACAAATCAACTTGAACACAATACAAAAAAATATAAAATAAAATAAAATATACTTTAATTAATATTTTTATTATTCAAAATAAATAATTTAAAAAAAAAAAATTTTTAAAACAAGTAGAACAAAGTTATTTTGGTCAGACATTTGTTTAAATATTAAATCAATATTTACATCATCAAAATTTTTATACCCAATTAATAATTAATTAAAAAATATCAAAAATATTATTTAAAAAATATAAACACCCTTAAAAAATACAAAAAACATCCCTTAAAAAAATAAACCATCCCCAAAAAAAAAAAAAATAAAACAAAATTATTAAAATCATTCATAAATAAAATGAACAAATAATTATCAAAATTATATTATAAAAATTTTGTGTTAATTAATAATACTAATAAATAATTAATTATTTTTTTTTTTTTGTTACAGGTGAGTATTGATCATTTGATAATTTGGATAATGTTAATTTACATTTGTAAACATCAATAACAGGTAACACAGTTAAAATATCAAACAAACATTTATCATGATTGAGATATTATTTATCAAATATAAAAAAATAATTTTAATAATAATAATAATATTTAATAATAATTAAATAAATTTATGACAAATGAAAATTGATATTAATTATTCAATTTGATAATAATCCCTTAACATTATTGACATATTATTGTCATGATGATGATGAACTGAAACATTCATATTATATTCAGGTCAATTTGACAATCAGACTAAATATTCCAATAATTATATGATGATAAAATCATTATTAGTACAACTAATTTTCATATGACAAATACAATAATTTATAATCAATTATTAATTTAACAATTTCAATTGTTTTTGTTTTTTTTTTAAATAATTTAAATATTTATATTTATTAATTTAAAATGAATGTAGATATTTTTATTATTATTTTTTAACTTTTTTTTAAATGACAAATTGTCACGTTTGACACTTGAAATTGTTAAACGATTCTTGAATTTTTTTCACATTGTCAGCTAAGAAATATATCGTGTTGTCATTGTACAATACAAGATGGTAAATACACAAAGAGATAACAGATGTTTCATTGTTAAGAAACTATATATTATCATAGACAAAGTGGTTTATCTATTTTATTTATTTATTTCAATTTTTCATTAAAAATTTATTACAGTAAAAAAATAATTTAAAAAAATATAATAAAAATCAAATTTATATTTATTTATTTATTTTGTTATTTCAATTTTTCAATGAAAAAAATTAATTACAAAAAGTAATTTTTTATCTAATTTTATAAATTAATTGTAATTTATTTTAAATAATGGAAGTTATTTTTTAAAAAAATTTACATTTGTAAACTTTTTTTTTTTTTTGTTAATTTTATTTCATTATCAAAGTTGACATATCATTTGTAAATTTATAAATAAAAATAGACAAAATAATTATATATAAAAATAGTTAAAATATTTTGTTTTTGTTGACATGAAATTTACTGTTTTATACATAAAGTGAGATTTTCAAGTTAACATACATGAAACAGTAACACATGTGTACAACTAGTTTGTCGGACAAAATATATTACCTTGGGAGTAGAATCCCAACAATTCAGATTTACAAATGTGTATACCAATTATTTTGACAAGTTTGTTTTGTCTGTATACATATATACATTGATCAACTAAATCATGATCCTTTTTTACTATAAACCGATTATTTATTATCATTAAATAATCATATTAATTATTCAAAATTACAATCCTAATAATTTCCATTTAATTTTTTTATTTAAATTTTTTTTTTATATATATAATGTTGCTAGGATAAAATACAAATTTACAAACAACTTTATTATTATATTTTTTTATTTGTTAAATCCTACAAAGCTAGATAAAGCTCAAAATCATCCAAAATATTCGATTTCATCGAGGCGTTATAAACCACCCCCTTACATTTTACAGAGCTTTATTTTCAAATCCAGCTTAACCTAGACTTTTTATATATATTTTTTTTTCATTTATTTTATTTATAAATAAATAAATAAACAAATAAAAATAAAATACAATAAAAGGGTAGATTGTAATAGTTATATTTTTAACTGAAAAAAAAAATAAAAATGACAGTAAATAAATTCTTTTAAATCTCATAATTGAATAAAAGATTATTTGTCTTATAAATTTTAAAATTTTAAACTAAAATCAATTGTTAAAAATTTTAATATATTATTTATTCAATGTAATTATAATAAATTATAATTTTTTTAATCAATTTTTTAATATTAAATTAAAAAAAAAAAAATTTAAAGCTTTTTTTTTCGTTTTGTTTTTCATTTTTAATTGTAAAATTTTTATGATATAAAAAAGGAAATAATTTTTTTTTACAATTTACATTGTTTAAATGATATTTATAATATTATTATTTTTTTTTTTTTTTTTACTTGAAATGATATGATATTTATAAATTGCTTTTAACGGTCTGGCTCGTATCGTTTTGAGTGCTTTCATACCACCATCGGGCGTCACATTCACCGGCTGTGGACGACGTTAGCCATAATTCGTAAATGTCCAGTAATTAATAAGAGAAAAAAATAAAAAATATATAAATAAAATACTCAACACCTTTTTTTTACATTTTTTTATATTTTTTTTTGTTGATTTTTTTTTGGTGTGTGTAGTACAAATGAATGAGTTTGTGGGTTATATAAGTGACTTGGTTGGTTTTTTATTTTTGATTATTAATTTTATCTTAAAAACTTTAACAAAGATTTTCATAAAATATATCTTAATTTTTAGTAAATGAAATTTGAATTTATAATATTTAAAAAATTTGTATTCTATTTTTTTTTTTTTAATAAAAATATCAAAAATACAAAAACTGTAAAATTAAAAAAAAAATTATCAGTTTTAACATGATTTTTTTGTTTTTGATAAATTTTTTTCATTTACGAAATTTATGATTAAATTATTTTATAAAAAAAAATAGATAAATTTAATTATATCAATTTTATTTTTAATATTTAAAAAAAAGAATAAAATTATTTTGTAATTTAAATTTTATCATTATAAAATTCAGTATTTTTTAAGACAGATATTATTTTTTTTTTCTTTTTTCTATTGAGTAATAGTTTTTTTCTTTTTTTTTTTTTGATAAATGTCAGTTATCGTCAACAAAGATTACCCACGAGTATTTTTGTTTAACATTGGGTTGAATGTTATCCATATTTTTATGTAAAATATATAAAATTACAATTTACAAAATGTCTTTCGTTACTGTCAACAATTTCCCAACGGCAAAAAAAGCGTCACATCGTCTAGTTCACAATTCAGTTTCTATTTTATTATTTGAATTTTTTTTTTTTTTTTCTTTGTTTCTTTACATTGTCGTGTCAAGTCATCCAACAAACTTGTCTTTGTCATTGTGCATCAATGCTTTATACTTGAGTTTTATTCAATAGGTACTTCATAAAAATCGCTGGATCGACATAGTAAATTTTTTTTTAACGCTAAATTAGTTACGTATCTTTGTAAACACTTTGACTATTTCAAACTGCCTCTTTTGTCATTTTTAGAAATAAAAAATATCTTCAACGTATGCATTTTATTTTTTATTTAATTTTAATTTATTTACTCTTTCAAGTCATCAACCTATCAAAGTCTCCAAGTGAAAATCACTTTTGTTAGAACACTTTTTTATTTTTTTTTTTTAATATTTATTTACATACTATCTAAGAAAATATCTATACAAGTTAACTTATTATTTAATGTTTTTCTATAATTATTGTTTGTCAAATTATAACTTTATAAAATTCATTAGAATTGCTAAAATCATGGTTAAATTTATTAAATTTAACGATATTTTATGAGACATTTATTGTCAAAATTATTATTTTTTATTGATAAAAAAATTAAATAAAAAATAATTTTAACAAAGAAAAAATATTTAAAATTTAAAAAAAAATGTATTAAAATTTTGTAGATTCTGCACAATGATACTTAAAGTTATTATTATTTTTATTTTATTTTATTTTATGTTGATAGATAGATAAAAAGCAATGTAAGAGAGAAAAAATAAATTTATTTTTAAAATTTTTTTTTTACCTTCTGGCATACACTCACTTACAGTCAACAAACCACTGAATGTGTACAGATGATTTTGCATTATCCATTGAGACATTTTATCATTTTATTTTCATTTATATTATTATTTTATTCCTCAATGATTTTATTACTTTATATCTTTATTTTTATCCTAAAAGATTTATTTTTTAAATATTTAAATAAAAAAATAAACAAACAAAAAGAGGGTTGTTTGATTTTTTTTTTTTTAAATTTATGTATTTTTACATCATTTAAAATTATAGAAATAATTTCGAAAAAAAATTTTTAATATTTCAATTTTATTTCTTCAAGTTTTAATTAATTTAATTAATTCAAAATTTATAATTAATTTTAATTTTAATTTGTCATTAAATTGACATAAATTTTATATGAAAAAATTTTCATTCAACAAATAATTGATTGATAAGAAAATTTAATAAAATTTTAAAATTTATTTTATCAATATTTTTCTAATGATTTCTATGACATGATTTTTAATTTATTTTTTTTATTAAAAAAAAATATACAAATTTAATTTATCCATTGCAGATGCTTTCTTGTTGCCAAAAAAAAAAAAAAAAAAAAAAATTCGTTTGCTCAACCACAGAATGTAATTTCAATTGATTTTTTTGAATTTTTTTTTTTTTTTATAATTTTATTTGTTTATTTTATCGTTTTTTCCATTTAAATATGTCACTGTATTTTATTCTCGTTTTCCATCTAAATGTTACTAACGACAGTTACCTATTTTTATATTTTTTTTATTTATTTATTTTTTATTTTTTTCATCTTGATGGCTTTCAAGTAAAATCTATTTCACTTGTAGACTTGAATTTTTCATCGGCTTGGTGGCAGTTTATTTTTTTTATTTTTTTTATTCTTGAAACGGACATTAAATTCTTCAGTGAATTTTTCAACGGAAGTTGAAAAGAAATTGTGATATATACAGTTATATACTTAAATATACTTAACGTGACAGTCAGTGTGACTTAAAAATTTTCAACATCCAATTGAAAACCTTTTTTTTTTTTTTTTTTTTTCAAATCCTTTTGCATCGTATTAATACAGTAAACATGAATTAGATTTTTAAATTTTTTTTTTTACCAAAAAATACCATCAAATAAATTTTCAATTCAACACAATATTATTACCAAGTATTTTTCAATTTCCTCAATTTTTATTTTTTACTAAAATTCAATTTTCATCACAATCATTTCAAAATAAAGAAAAATTTAATTTAAAATATAAAATAATTATTTCTTTAAAATAAATTAAAACTTTTTTATACAAATGGTTTTTTTAAAAAAAAAAAATTTATCACTGTATTTCTTTGTATTTGATAGTAAAAAAAAAATTGATAAAAAAAAAAAAAACATTCATCAGTATGTTGTCGCTTTTTATTTCAAAAGTACTCTATTCAAAAAACACTAATGAAAATCTGGCAATTTATAACAAAGTGGCAGATGTCAAAGTGATGAAAAAAAAGATTATTTTTTTGATAAATATTTGAATGAAATTGAGTAATATTTGAATGAAAATAAATATATAAAAAAACATATTGTAAATAAAATAATAATTAATAAAAATAAAAATTAGATAATAATAGTACAATTGAGTAAATGTGTTATATTGTTATATTATGGTTATATTGGATAAAAAAAAAAAGGTAAAGGTAAAGGTTTATCTTGATGGTACAGTTGAAAGTTGCTCGTTCTTCTGTAACAATGATAAGAAACTTTTGATATAACTATATACATGAAAAAAGCCACTTTAAACTGTGTCTGAATTGCTAAAACGATTTTATTTCTTCTTCATCGATTTCGACAGATCGTTTCCATTTTATATATATTTTTTTATTATTTTTATTATTTTTTATTAAGTATTTTATCCATGGAAATTCAATAAGAACTGCATTACGTTTTTCCACACCGTTTAAATGAAAACGAATTAAAACTTTAATCTTTTTATATAAATTTTAAATTTATATATATTTTATTTAATTTTATATAAAACTGTTTCATACTGCAGATATTTTTAATCAAAATAATTTTATTAATATTTTATTTATTTTTAATAATTTAATTTAATAAATTTGTTTTATCATTGAGCTTTTAGTGGCTTCTTATTTAAATTGATTTTTAAATTTATAAAAAATTTTTTATATATTTATATTGATAGTGAGATAATAATAACAGTAAAATATATTTTAAAATTTTATTTATTTTTATTTTATAAAAAAAAAAAGCTCAAAGCAATATTGAATTTATGCATTTTACTTTATTGATTTATAATATTTTTTTATCATTAATTTTCTTTTTATAAATGTAATAAAAAAATCTTTTTAATAAAATATTATTATTTTTTCAATAAAAGTTAAAAAAAATATTCTATAATTAAAAGCAACTTGACTTGACTTTTATGTTTAATTAACATAATAAATATTAGATTAAAAAATAAAGTCAAATAGTTATGATAAAATAGTAAAATATATAAAAAATAAATATAACTGATAAAAGTTATATAAAAAATATTAAAAGTATATTTATTTTCATTTTTTTTATTCAACTTTTTCTGTGTTTTTTTTCGTTTATCTTCTCGTATCTTGTTGAAACTCGTAAACTTTGTCAATGAGGCAATTTCATGAATTACTACTAGCTACTAGCAAAGAAAATAAGAATAAAAAAAAAAAAATTTCTAGACAAAGACAAAAAGTAAAAAAAAAAATTAAATTCAGAAGAGCTAGTCATTTGATAGCATCAATGAGAAGTGTTAATAGTCAAGATGTGAAACGATCCTCGATAATTTTCCAATGACTTAAAAAATTTATAGAAAATAAAATAAAAAAAAAAAACTATTTTGACACATAAAAATTGTATAGATCAATGCACATCAATTGTGACACTGTATTCTTTAAATAGTCAATTTATTTTATAATCTACACCATGTTACATAAAAAAATAAATATAAAAAATAAAAAAAAAATTTTATTATTTTTATGATTATTGGTAGATTGTAACGTAAATTTTTTACAAAACGATTGTTGAAATTTTTTATTTTTATATCAACTATTATTACAGTTTATGTCAATTTACAATTTCAAGTTTTTTATATTTTATTTTTATTTTTTTTTTACTTAATTCTCGTTGAAAATTAATGTCTGACGTAAGCACGACTCGTACTACTGAAAATAAATAAATCTACATTTTATGTTTTTAAATTTTTAAATTTTTTTATTATCCTAATAATTATTACATTACTTTAAAAATTTTTTTAATAGTTTTTTTTAAATACATATATGTTTTAAATTATTTACTTTATGTTAATAATTTATCAGATAAATTTTATTTTTTAAAATTTTAATTTTAAACAAAAGATATAATAAAATTGATGATAAATTTAAAATTTAATATCAAATTATAAAAATTATAAAAGATAATAATAATTATATAATATTTATTTAATAAATAAATAAAAAAATGACATTTTTATTTAGAAATTTTTAAATAAATCAATAAAGAAATATTTTAAATGGTAAATTGAATGTAAAAGCACTTTCTTGTGTGTTTTTTGTACCATAAACATTTATATAAAATATAAAATATAAAATATTAAGTAGACAAAAGTGTCATCTTTTACATATTTATATGTGGTATTTTCTTTAATATCAAAACTATGTGAATCTAGACAAACGTAAATACCGGTAATACCATAGAAAAGCTCCCTAGTAAAAGCTCAATCTTTATCTCATTTATTATTTTTATATATTTTTTTTATTTGAAAAATAATTGGATTATTCAAACTTATATAATTAAATTTTATTTAATATTTTTTTGTAATAAAATTAATAATTTAAATTAGTATATGCTTTTAGTAAATTTTAACTTAAATTAGCTTGATGATTTTCTGAATATTGTAAATACTGTTTACTTTCCACACTAAATTTCATATTTATTTTATAAATTTAACAGTATATTAGTTAGTCAACTGTTTGCAATAACAACTACGAGATATTGTTACAATTTAAAATGATTAAAATAATATTAGAAAATTTTAATTAAATATATATTTATTAATTATTTATTTGCTTGTTATTTTGTTTGATTAAATTAATGGTCATTTGTTATTTGATATATGAATTGTTTTAGTTAAACAACTGTTTTCATATTTCAATTTATTATTTAATTTTGTCATTTTGTCATTGATGTCTATTGGGAAAATATGATATACATTATTATTATTATGACATATAATCTTTGTCAGTTTATTTGCTAGATAATATTTCAAATATGCATTACAACGACAATATACTGTTAATTTTCATATCACAATTGCTTATCATAACAAACTTTATTAAAGATAATTTAATATAAACTTTGTGTTTTTGAAATTACACTTATATAATTTTATTTGACAATTGACTTTACAAATAATAATTTGTATATTTTTTAACAATAAAAATTATTAATAAAAAAAAACATTAATTATTTTTTTATTTAAAATTATTCAAATGAAATTTTTTATATTATCATCAATCACTTTTGTAATTTAATTTATTTCCAAAAAACTTTGTTGCAAATTGAATCATTAATAATATTAAAACACTATTTTATATATATATATATATTTTTTGATTTTTTGATAAATAAAGACAAAGTGAATTTAGTAATTATTATTATATAAAAAACATATAATGAAAATAATAAACAGGTCAATGATGATACAAGATTTAAATCAAAGTTTGTCTATTTAGTTAATTGAATTTGTAAAACAATTTTGAGATGATGTATACAATCTATGAAAATCTTGATGAAATACTATAACAGCAACAATGTAATTATATAAAGTAGTGAATTTCTGTATTTACAAAATTACAATACAGTTAATGTTATATACCAAAGTACTTGCATTAGTATTTTCATGACTTTACCACTAAATTGCTGCACGTTTGACGTTATATAAATACATACCCAGACAAACCACAAATGAGATACACTATGTTTTATATGTGGTGTTGTAAAAAAAAAAAAAATAAATAATAACATATTTTTATTTAAAAAAATATATATAATAAAAATATTTACAAAAAAAAATAAAAAAAATATTAAATTTAAAAATAACTTTGATAATTGTTTAAAAAGTTTTATAAATTAATTTAATTTTTTTTTCATTTTAAATTGTTTATATCCAATATCTGATTAAATATTATTAATGTTAAAGTTTATATTAAAACAATAATGACACTATAAATATAAAAGTTTATCTTAAAATGTCCATTCAATATCAATGATCCTTATTATAGAATATTTTGCACGTTTTCTCATCTCAAATTTACTAAAAAATTTTATGAAACAGCAGCCTAAATAAACGCTAAATTGTTGGCAAACCATCATATAATTTATACAGTTTTATCTAATATTATATCGTGTGGTTATAAATGTATATTTATAGTTTATACATCCAATATTTGAATTGTTAAGTAAATTCCCTGAAGGAGTTACAAGTACAACGACAAATAAACGTGACTGTCTAATCAAGTCCACACCCATTTTATTGAACCAACATATAAATATAAAAGTTTTATCATAAAAACACCCTAATATCTAAATAAATTAGTGTCATTAAAAAAATATAAATTTTATTATTTTTTTTTTCACCAAAACATTGTCAATTAAATTCAAAAGTTTTTCGATTAATTTGTGTGATTAAGTATTCAAGAGGTATAATTATAAATAATTATTTTTTTTTATTTTTTTATTTTTTTTGATAAGAATGTCTTTATAAAATTCCAATCATCATTGTAATTAACATTTAAAAAAAAACAATTTTAGTTAATTGAAAATTGATACTACAGTTGTAATTTGAACTGGAATTTTTAAATTGATAAATTAATTAATGATAAAAATTTAAAAATATATAAAATAAAATTTTACTATTTATTTATAATTATAATATATATTTTTTTAAATAAAAATAATATATATATGTATATATTTGATAAAATATAATATCAAAAAATAAAAAAAAGCTTTTATTTTCTTTTTAATAATTTATAAAAGTTTTTATAAATTTTTTCTTGTACAAAGAGTAAATAACAATGATTCAATATTTTTTTTTCTTTTGACAAACTAAATAGCATTAAAAAGTATTGAAAAACTAGGATTCAATATATACACTATAAAATATAATAAAAAATAAAAATTTTTCTCAATAACGTGGTCTGTTTCTGTCGTGAATCATATACTTTTCTAAAAGTCGTCAAAGAAATATTGACTATATATATTGTAAAAAACACAATCAGCTTCAAACGTGCTTTAAAAATCAGCAAGTAATTTATCCTTCAATATAACTTTTTAGCTATTTAAAATTTTTAAAAATTCAAAAAAATATTAAATCATTTTTTTCTACTAATTTTAATTATTCAAATCAAATTAATTAATATTTGTAAATAGCTAAAATGAGTGTAAAAACAAGATCAAATTTATGTACTCTGAAATAATTGAGACCACATAAATGTTGGTGACATTTAATCAGTAATTTAATTGAAACAAGTAATAGTTTAAACAAAAGATTCAAATATGTATACAAATATAAACACAACAATTTTACATCAAAATTATCCCATAAATTATTCTGTCATAAATAATACAACAACTTTTCTTTGACAAAATTATCAAAAAAAAAATATACATAATAAACATAATTAATTTATTTAAAAATAATAATATAAAATTAATGTTTAATAAAATAAATAAAATTATTATTATAAATTAAAGTTGTAATAAATATTGTATCGTTCATTTATTATATATTTTATATATAATATTTTCATTGGATAAACAACTAACAACACAAAATATTTATATGCCATTTAAACCTCATGGAAAATATTATATAGATTTTTATATTCTTGGATATATTATGGTGTATATTTAATATATACGTGTACTGTTAACCAAGTAAAACATTATTAAATTTGTCGTATGTTAGAAACAAAAATAAATTATTTTTGTGATAACAAACTCTTATAGCTTTTTCCTCATTTTCTCATATTCGCTTGTGTATAAAAATAATATTTTTTTTATTATTATTTATTTATTTTATAAAATTTATAAAATAATAAATTATCATTATTATTATAATAATTTATAATTAACAAAATTTTTAATGAGATAGGTATATATATATTTTTTTTTAATTATTTTTTGTTTTTGTAAATGCATCAATCTCGATCAGGATTTCCTATTCATTAGTTTGCACAATGTGTGTTGTTATTTATACATATATAGTTGCATGAAATGCATTTGCAAGAATATATATATATACAATCGGTTGAATGTCCATTTTAATGAGGATTTGTACTGAATTTTGTATTCGCGAATCTCTAGAAATTTACTGAACAAGTGGATAATGGCTAAAGAAGATGAACATATATTTTACTATTTTGATCATGGAATTGCTATTTGTTTGATATATATATTTACTGATTATTTTAAATTTATAAATTATAATTGATGGTTTTTTTTTACATTTTTTTATAAAAATTTAAAAAACATTTGTTGTATGATTAATTAATTTTTTACTCAATCAAAAATTGATTCATTCTCTCGATATTTTTTATAAAATATTTCATTTATTTTTGATATATTTTGTTGAATTTTGATTCATTAAAATTACAATTTAATTGTAAACAAAGAAAAAAAAAAACAATAATAAAATAATATTTAAATAAAAACAGCTATATTTATTTGGTAAAAATTTTTAATTTAAATTACAAAAATTTTTAATAAATATTGACCATTATAATTTATAAATTATCAAGTCAAAATATATGTGTTAAAGATAGAATCATGTATTAGTCACCTTTGGGTTAACCTCACACAAGATTGCATGGTAACTTGTCTCATTTGATGTACCTAAAGGCACAAATTGGATCCAACCTTAATTTAGCTGGGTCAACTATAACACGATAGAAGGACTTCAGGATATTGGAAGCATATCCTGTCCTTTCACGCCTTCAAGGCAAATGTAATTTAATTTTATCATCATCAAAGTACAATCAATATTATTTTCAAAAAAAAAAAACTTAAATTTTATCAATAATTTAATTTAATTTTTAATTTTTATTTTTATTTATTTGAAATATTAATATTGATTAAACTTTTAGATAAATTTATTTCTTTTTTTTACATTTATTTTCCAAGAAAAATAGGTTTTTTATTTTATATTTTTAATTATGTTTAAGTAATGATAAAGATATTACAAGATATGAAATTTAATGTAACAAAATGACATTAAATTTTGAATATTATAAATGCTCTTCTTTACATGGTAACTTTCACACAATTTATTACATTAAAGTTGACTTGATAATTAAAATATTTAAAATGACAAAACCACATAATTCAATATACAAAATTTTTAAATGTTTTAATAATATTTTAAAAAGTTTAGTATTTAACTTGTCAAATTTTAACAGTATATTTATTAAATTTATAAACACACATACTTATAAATATCTTCAAAGTTTCAAGTTTAATGTTACATAATTTTATAAAATAATAGTGATTAACTTTGTAATAATATCAAAAGTTAATTTATATTTTTTTATTCATTCAAGTTGAATGAAAAAAACAATCATAAAATATAATAAAGAAATTTTTTTATAAAAATTTTGTCAAGTAAATGGTGCTTATTCAACTGATTTTAATGAAATTTCATGCTTAAAAATATTACAATTTTTTTTTCATTTTAAATTGACAAATAGAAATATGGATTTTACAATAAATTTTATTTTTTTTTTTAAATTTTTTCATTCACAAAATAAATGAAAGAAAATAAAAAAATATCTTGTAAATTGTTTTTTCAGGAATAAGCCAAAAATAATCACCATCAATCTCATTGACACAGTGATAATAATAGTAAAATAAAATTTAAAAAATATAAAAATACTATCAATTGATATTCACAAACAGTATATTTAAAAAAAAAATTATACTTACTATTATTTTGTAGAAATAATTCTATGTATATGTTATTTTCTCAATTTGATTTTATGATGCCTCAAAAAAAAATATCAAAATTGGATAGACTGTTTATTTTACATATAAAATACAAATTCTTTTTTTTTTCAAAGGATAATATTCTTATCCACATTGATATTTACTATATCCATATATAAACATTTTTTTTATTTTATTTTTATCAACAATATTATGAACATTTATGTTACAAAAGATTGTAAATATAATATTCAAAAATAATGCATAATGCAACATTAACTTTGATGATTTTTATTATTTTTTATTTATCCAAAAAAAAAATATATATTGTTATTATTTTCAAACATATTTTATCGAGAATAAAACATATTTTTATTTATAAATAAATTTTTAATATAAAAAATAAAAAATATTGTTTATCTAAAGAGACTAGTGACCATTAAAAATGGATTTGCTGATTCTTTGAAGAATTATCTATCAAAGGGTCAGTATAAATAAAAAAATAAAAATACAAATCTAGTTTTTATAAAAAAAAATATTAAATATTTCATCTTACAGTATATATATATCCATTTTATAAAAATAAAAAATAAAAAAAAGGGATATATTGATAAAAAATTTGAATAAACTTGTCGATAAAAATTGTGAGTTGAAGAAGCTATGTGGAAAATTTTTTTTTAGTATATATTTGTTGAGGATAAAAAAAATAAATGTGTGTATATTTGTATCGTCGACCCAATTCGAACTTGCAAGCTCAATTCAAAGCACGATATTTTATATATCTTCTATTTCAATATTTTTTTTATTTTTTATTTTTACTCTCTTATATTTCTCACAACTTTTATGATATGTTTCATTGAATTTTTAAATAATGATAAAAAAAATTTTGGCAAGTTTCACAATTTCATGTTTAAACTGTTAATTTTTCAACTAAAATCTAAAATTTATCAATCATTAATTTTAACAATTAATAATTTTAAATTGGAAAATTTATTAAAAATAATTACAAGTTTTTTTTTATGTTGATAATTAAATTTAATAATGGTAACATTATATTCTTGTTTAATTATTTTAATCTCAAAATTATTTATTTATTTAAATATTTAAATAAAAATAATTTTTTATTGTTAACTGAAACAGTCCATATATTTTCCATACATTAATTACAAAAAAAAAAAAAAAAAAACATAAATATATTTCAAGTATAAAATTAACTTTGAAAATAATGTCATGTAGAATAGATATTGCAACGATGTTTATAGTAAAATTTCACTTGGTTTTCATGCTTCTAATTTATCTTTGAAATATAATCAGTGTATTTTGCATATTTTACTGTATAAATTCATATACAAAAAGTGTCATTTTAACATAACTATAACGTCCACTATTTCATCATCATAATAAATTTAAATTTACACAAAACTATTTCAACAAAAAAAAAAAATAATAAATATACATATTTAATTATAAATAATAAATTATTAATTATTTTAAATTTATATATTTTGACATGTCAATAATTTAAATATCAAATTGATTAAATATTGTAATTTTTTTTTTTTTGGTATTTAGCAAAAGCCAGTTGACCTCTCTTGGGAATCGATTGCAAAAAACAAATCAAAAAAATAATTTGAAAAAATATAAAAATAAAAAAAAGATTTACAAAACGAATTTCAATCATGAATTGCCCGAGTGATTTTGTACATTTTGGACATTGAATGCCCCCAGCTTTTATACGAATGAATATTGTAGTAAAGTTCGCCCTTGGGCTACACTCTCTAACCGAGTTCAATCCAACTTTTCCATTTTACTCAAACACAAACTGATTACACAAAAAAAAAATATATTTTTTTACTTATTTTAATTATTTATTTATTTATACTTGATCAATAGTTAACATGATCTACTAAATGTTTACACAATTTAAAAAAATTAATTGGAAATTTTTTTAAAATAATTACAAAGCGAATATTTTTTTATTTTTTAAATATATAAATAATTGAATAAAAATATAAATAAAATAATAATTTATATATATTTTTCTTAATTTAATTTTTTTTCAAATTTAATTATAAAAATTATTATTTCAACAATGTGGATAAATTGAAATACTAATATTATTCTTTCTGCTCACATCTGGGTGATTTTTTTTTATATTGACTTGGTAAAATGATAAAAAAAAATAAAAGAAATGAAGAAAAAACAATAAAATGAAAATACAAAAGAAAGGAAAATAAAAAAAATTTTAAATATATTGAAAAAAAAAATAAATTAGATATATTTTTGGCAAGAAATTGAAAAGGTTGTGTGAAGGTAAAGGATGCACACAATTAACTTAATTGTTCAAGATTTTTTTATATTATTTTTTTTTTTTCTTCGAGGGTTTTGTATAAAAAAAAAACGAGGGAAAAATTTTATTTTGCCAAAATTAAAAGCAGTATTATTACTCACTATTATTGTTTCTTATTAATATTATTTTTTTCTAAAAAAAAATTATTAAAATATATTACATCGTAATGTTCTTTTAAGTCTCTAATAATTTTCCAGATAATAATTTAATTCATTAAGTAATTATATTATAATTATTCGTAATGATAATTTGAAATAATTTTAACAAAATTAGATGTAATATGACTTTGGAAATTTATTTTTTTAATAGATATATTCTCTTTGTTATATTTCAAATGAAACTTGATGGTAGCTAACGAGAAATTGGCCTTTCAGATGAAATTTTTACACAAAATTTGGCCTTTTATTTCATCTATTTTCTACAACTATACATTTTTTTTTAATACTCTTCTTTTGGTTCATCCGCATTCCTTTTTTTTTTTTTTTTTTTTCATTAACGATTACATCTACTCGACTAAATTGACTGAATTCTCAACAAAAAATAAAAAATAAAATAAAATAACAAGTGAGATAACATCCAGCTCATTAGTGGTGTTCAACATTTATATCCATAAAAAGTAACTTGTGTTTACAAAAATATATAAATAAATAAATTTTATAATTAATTTTTTATATAATTATAAAGTTTATTTATTTATTATAAATTTTTTTATTTAAACTTAATTTTTTGTTAGTTTTTTTTTCTTTATTGTTTGGTTTTTCTAAAGTTTATTAAAAAAAAAATTTAAACAAGTAGAACAAACATTGTATGATCAGACAAATATAAAATTGAAAGAAAAAAAAATTTTTTTTTTATAAAAATAAAACAAATGTAAATAGCAAGTTGTTGCTTACTCATATTATTTATATTTAAAAGAGTAAGCAAAAATAACTAGAGGCTTATATATCTCATTTAACTTTTTGGATGTTTTAAAACGATGAAAGTGGAAAGCGTGAATAAAAGCCAAGAGCTGGGTAATGAGCAATTCTAACGTAATAAAAACTTGTATTTACAGTGTTTGTCAGTTGGTAAAATAATAAAAAAAAAAAGACATTGCACCTGATAAAAGGAAAAATGTGTACATTGCAATTTAAGTTTGACATTTATTATTTTATTTTAAAATTTTTTTTTTTTTTATTTTATCAGTATTTTCATTGAACTCGTAAAAATGCATTTTTAAAATTTTCATTTTAATTTGAATCATCAATTTTTTATTATTATTATTATTGATTTTTAAAAATTTTATTTTTTTTTAAAATAAATTTATTCACAATCGTTGCATATATTTTATTGAATTTTTTTACAATTAGTATTTTTAATATTTTAAATAATTATTGTAAATTTAAAAAATTATTAATTTTAAAATACAAAAAAGATTTATAATTTTATTGAAAAAATAATATTTTAATTTTACATATATTTTTTCTTCTCTTGATTTAAAAATTTTTAATAAAATATAATAAATGTTGATTGATTTTATTAAATTTACTTAAAATTAAAAGAAAAAAAAAAATTATAAGTGATAAGTTATGATCTAGAGTTGTTGTCAAACATTTTCAACAGTTTTGGATATTTTTCTAAAAATTTTTACAACAATGACAAGTCAATTTACATGTAGGTTTTTTGTGTTATTTCATATACTTTGATGAAAAAAATTGACAATAAATAAAAGCTAATAAAAATAGTTGAAAAAAAATTAATAATCTTTTTTTTATCAAATTTTTTTAAATTTTTTTTCAAGTACTTTGTCCAGGCGCGGTCGATTTAATTCGCGAATCTGGAACGACGCCACGTTCTCGGTATTTTCTCTGACTTTATAACAGCCAAAAGGGATTAATAATCCAGGCGGCGTCGAGTCCCAAGTGAGGGTAATATAAAAAAATAAAAAAAATAAAAAAAATCATCTAAAAAAGAGTGAAACGATCCAAGAAAAACGAAAGATTCAGGAAAATGATGAGGAAAAACAAGTGAGAAATAAAAACAAAAAAAAAAATAGTAACTAGGTATTTGTGTTAGTAATATCTGTATACAGATATGTGATGATTATATTTTTTATATGTATTAAAAATAGAAAAAAAAAATGTTATAAAATAATTCTGTTCTGCACAAGTAGTGGGCCGTGAAAAAAATAAAATGTAGAGTTGTCAATGAGGTGGGTTGAAGCTCTCAAAAGTAAAATCGCCAACTAGGGAACTACTATGGTACTTCAACTTTTTGTAATTTATTAGTAACACTCATTTCAAGCATTACTACAAATTTTTTTTAACCACAGATTTTAATAAATTTTTTATTTTTTATTTATTTTTATATATCTGCTTTTTTTATTTTTTTCATTCATCTAATTACCCAGACACAAGAAAATTATCTTGAAAAATTATTAAAATAATTTCAAATTTAATTACAAAAACAAAAAAAAAAATTTATAAACAGATTTTATTTTGACATAAAAAACATTGATTATAATATTTTTTTTTAAATTGTAATTTTATGATGGATTATTATTTTATTTGTTTAGTAGAAAAAAATTTCTAACAAGGGTTGTTTATAGAAATTGTTGAGAAAGAATGAATTAATCAACGAAGAAAAAAATTCGAAATGAATATTGATAAAATTTTTTTTTTTTATTATTATTGTTATTTTTATTTTTATTTTATTTTTATAGGATTTATATTTGTTGTGTAATGATCTTGTAAATATTGAGTAGAAAAAAGGGTGTTTTTAGTTTATTTTTATTGCAACAATAAATTATTAAATATTAATAACAATGATGATAATAATACACAATAATATTAGTATATATATTATTTATTATTAAATGAAATTTGATATAAAAATATAAATTGATAAAATACATGATGTAAAAATAAATTGATTTGGTAAAAATACAAAACTCACCTGAAAAATAAAACTCAATTTGAAATTATCTATTTATGTTATAAAAGACATTACAAATCGATATTATTCCCAAGGGATATTTATTTTTTTATATTGAAAAAAAAAAAAATATATATATAAATATAAAAATGTTGGATAATTGAATTCGTGCTCAACCTATCAAATTAAATTTCGATAAAGATAATTTATTAAAAATCACATTTATTGATGAAAAATAAAAAAAAAAAAATTGAAATAAAATTTTTATAAAAATTTAATATAATACTGTAAAATAATATATAAATTTTTGATTTAATTAATTAAATAAAAATATATTATTGTTAATAATGAAATTTAATTTTTTTAATAATAAAATTTTATTTTTTTTCAGGATTTGATGACAAAAAATACACGTCGAAATTGGCGTAAATTATTTGCAGGTGGAGTGATTGCTCTTGTTGTGTTATTATTACTGATAGCAACATTATTTTTATTAAAACTTAATCCGGATGAGGGTAATTCACAAACAACAACATCAAGTATAACTTTGGATGAATGGCTTTGGGGTTCATTGTCTACTAAAAACTTCAATGGAACCTGGATAAATGGTCAGTATAAATTCATATCAATCAACATTTTCAATTTCATTGAAATCAATCAAATTTTTAACTCTATATTTTTAAACTTTTTTAATTAATTTATAAAAATATATTTATTACACTTTTAAATAAATTTTCTTTTTAAAAAAATGAAATAAAATTGACAAAAAAACATTTTGAAACAACAATTTGTTTATTTTTTTTTTTCAACAATACTTGATTAAATTAATTGAAATAAACTTGACAAATTAAATGAAATTCATCGAGTTCATTGTCATGTGGTTTTGTCAGTGGTAGTTTATAGCCTAATCCTCATTCACTATAACTAAAATCCTTGGTTGATGTGAAAATTCCTCTCAACAGGGAATAGTGGTCAAAAGATAAAATGAGCTATAACTGAGAATAAAGTGAAATTGTGTTAACAATTAAAACATTTACACTCACTAAATAATTATCAATAAAATTTTATTTTATTTTTTTATATATATTTTTAATAATTATTTATAACAAAAATAAAAATAATAAATCAATAAAATAAATCTCAATTATAACTTTTATATAAACAAAAATTAATAATTAATTAAATTTGAAAAAATAAACAAAAGATTTAAAAATAATTTAAGATGCAATTATCACCCAACGAGTTGTTGAATACTTTTAACGTAAAAGTTTGATAAAAAAAAAATATATAAAAAGAGTAAATCTTTTTGATGATAGGACAATTTAAGACAGTTAAAAAATGAAAAATAAAATTATAATAAAATACAAAATAAGATGATAAAATATATAGTTGATAAAATTTTAAAAAGTATAAACTTTTAAATTAAAAAAAAAAAATGTATAATTTATTTAACAATTTAACATTGTTTGTTTATAATATAATTTATCAAATTTAAACACTTTTTATTCAGTTTTTCATCAACGTATTTAATATTTTTACAATTTTTTTATAAAACTGTATAAAAGGATATTTTTTTAACAAGCCTTTTCTTTCTTTGACATTATAGTCTTTTTTATTTTCTCTGATTTTAAAAGTAAATCCTCGAAAAAATAATTTAAAAAATAACAAAAAAAAAAGCATTAATTTCTTCGTTAATGAGACAAAAAAAAAACCCTTAAATTAATTAGTTTAAAAATAAAAAATTTAACTAAATTGATAATTAAGCTGTTGATAATAAAAATATCAAAATTAATGATCAAATTAATTAGTTAAAAATAAAAATAAATAAAATATTTTTCATTAAAAATAATAAATTAATTTTACAAAGAATTTTTAGATAAAACTATCAATGAAAAAGTAAAAATTCTTTAAAAAAAAAAATAATAAAAATAAAAAAAAAACAAATGTCATTAAATTTTTAAGGATTTTAGATATATTGTGAATGAAATTGTTGAAATACGATTGAGTAAAGGCGTTGAAGCGTTTTAAATCTAACAACCACATTCCATAGCTTCAATTTTTTTTTTATTATTTAAAGATAACGATTTTGTAAAAAAAAATAAATAACATTCTTACTTTATTTTCAAAAGACGAATACATTCTTTTATCATTTATTCCGGACCATCGGTATATGTACAAACTCTCATGGGAAAAAATGTACATAAAAAAACAAAATATACTTGCAAACTACCCATACAAATAACCAAATCTCCATGCTAAAAATGTCGAGAGATATACCTGCCAGATGCTCGTAAACCGTGTGGAAAAAAAAAATATAAAAAAAAAAATTGTAACAAACGATTTTTCCACTTCACATACGCCTAGTGTTGGAATCATTGTTATCTTCCGGTAACAGGTCCCCTCGGGAAATTCACAATATTGACCTTTATTTTGCAATCATTTTATTTATTTTTTTTTTAAATTACTGTGGTCAAAATCGTCAATCAAAATAACCTACTTATATTAACCCTCATTTATCTATTTTTATTATTGTATACAAATATATATATATATGATTTTATTTATTTCATTTTTTTTTTGTTGATAATAATTTTTGAAGTTTTTATTGGTTATTATTTTTTTATTTATTTTAAATATTTATTTTTTAATTGAATTTTGTTGATTATTTTGGGGGGTAGTTATACCCTTAAAATAACATTTATTTTTCTGTTAAAATTGTCTTGGCATAATTAGTCTTAGGTGAAGCCCTACATGCCAGAGTCAGTTTTGTATAGAAATAGGGCATTTTAGTCGATAATAATTTCAAATATAATGGTTTTATGATTCAATCGTGTAAACAACAATGGAAGACGTTGTTTAAAAGCAATAGATAAATTATTTCTATTTATTTTGAAATTTTATTGGACTTTGAAGATAACGTCTACCTCCGACTTAGAGTCATCTTTGTGAAAATGAGACATTTTCGTCAAAATAAATTTTTCTTAGCTAAAATATCAAAAGATTATGATTGGATTGCGTTAACAACAATGAAAGACGTTGTTTAAAATCATGAAATGAATTATTTCTATTCATTTTGAAATATTATTGGACTTTGACGCCAACTTTTAACTCCGACTTAGAGTCATCTTTGTGAAAATGACACATTTCGGTCAAAAAAAATTTTTCTTCGTTAAAATATTAAAATATTATGATTGAATTGCGTCAACAACAATGAAAGACGTTGTTTACAAGCATAAAATAAATTATTTCTATTCATTTCCAAATTTTATTGGACTTTAAAGATAACTTCTACCTCCGACTTCATGAAAATGGGACATTTTCGTCAAAATAAATTTTTCTCGGTCAAAATATTAAAAGATTATGATTGAATTGAGTTTACAACAATGGAAGACGTTGTTTGAAAGCATAAAAATATTTATTTCTATTTATTTTGAAATTTTATTGGATTATGACGCCAACTTCTACCTCCGACTTAGAGTCATCTTTTTGAAAATAAGACATTTTCGTCAAAATAAATTTTTCTTAGCTAAAATATTAAAATATTATGATTGAATTGTGTTAACAATAATGAAAGACGTTGTTTCAAAGCATAAAAAAAAATATTTCTATTCATTTCCAAATTTTATTGAACTTTAAAGATAACTTCTACCTCCGACTTAGAGTCGTCTTTGTGAAAATAACGGATTTTGGTCAAAATAAATTTTTCTAAATAAAAATTTTTTGGGTTTATGATTGAATTGAGTTAACAACAATGGAAGGCGTTGTTTTCAAGCAACAGATAATTTTTTTCTATTCATTTTGAAATTTTATCGGTCTTTGACGCAAACGTCGACATCCAAGTCGAGGCGCAGTCTTGTAGAAATAGTGCAATTATTTGGTCAATAATAATTTTTCTTAAAATTTCAAAATCAAAAATTAATTACAGCTGATATAGATTATCATCGTACTAAAACTCATAATTGTCTTTATTTTGTTTTATTTTTTTGTAATATTTAAAAATAATAAACAAATAAATTTACTAATAAATAATAACCATAATGCCCTATACTTGTTTCACCGTCAAACATCCTGGTCTTGTTTATAAATTTTAATTATCAATTATAGGTATAAATCAAATAAAACTCCAAATAAATATTGCTAAATTTATTATGACAATTTTTTTTTTTATAAACAAGTATATCGAATTAAATATATTGTATATACAAAATTTGAGGTAAATTTCATTTGATATCAAGTTTAGTTGATTTAAAAAATTTATATATGTATACATAATAAAGTTTTAAATTATATTTTTTTTATATATTTTTTTTTTTTATTATTTTATATACATGTATGATTATATATATACATATAGTTTTTGAATCAGCAATTGAACAGCTGCATCCCCCAAGCAGTTTTTCCCAGTTGACCTCGTATCGTTGATATCACCACGACGACAGTTGCATGCAAAATGAAATTTTGTATACATAAATACATATTTATATTTATTAAAACAAAACAACAAAAATATATCAATAAATCTGTTAAATTACAAATTACAAAAATTTTTTAAATATAAATTTTATAAATTTGTAATAATTATGATCAAAATAATTACAATAATTAATTTTATTTACAAATTAATTAAATAAATTTATTTAATTTTCTTTAATTTAAATTAACAATTTTATATTTATATTTTTAAATTATTTTTTATATTTTTTTTTTGTGTCTTGACTTGAGTGCTCATGTATAAAAAGACACGAAAAAATAGTAAATATCTATGAAAGGTAGTGGACCAATTGCTAAATTCACCTACTCAATACTCGATAGCTTTTTATTTTTATTTTCAAGCTTTTTATATTTTTATTTTTATCGTTTTTCAATGTCGTTTTCTGGCCACGATGTGACCGTGATTCTTCGTACGAAAGAATTCTCTTTATTTTTTATAAATAAATAAATAAAACAACGAAAAGTTTTAGAAAAAATAACATTTATAATAGAATTTTATTTCAAAGATTCATGAAAAGCTTTCAGTATATATGTTTTTATTTTTAAAAGGTTTTTTTTAAATAAAAATTTATATAGATTTCTCATTTAGATTATTTATTTATCTAACAAAAAAAAAAAATAATACAAACTTTGACAAATAAAATTTAGATTATTTTTACATCAATTATTTTATCAAACAAAAATATAAATTTAAAAAAAAAAATCAATTTACTAATGTTTTTTTCTAACTTTTTAAATTATCATTATTTATAAAAAATAATATATAAATTTAATTATAAAATAAAACAAATATTGCAACATTTTAACCTAAAATGATCTGCTAAATTAAATATATCTTATCTTTATTATAAAAATAAAAAAAAAAAATATATAACAGAATGACTCTAATAGCATGTCATATATAATTTTTTATTTTATATTTTTCGTTTTACGAGAAAGTTCCATTAAATTTCTATCTCACTGTGTTAAATTTTATTTTATTTTTTTATATTTATTTTTTTTTTCTTGTAACTACACTGTATATAACTAATGGGATGATTGTTGACATCAACTTTGGATTTATACACACACAATAAGATTAAAAATAAAAAAAAAATTTTAAAAATAAAAAAAACCACATATTTATTTGAAAAAGAACTAAAAATAAATAAATTAAATAAAAGTTTAAAGTTTAATTAGATTGACATTGTGTTAATTGAGTAGAAAGAAAAACGAAAAAAAAAAAAAAAAAACAAATTTAAGGGTGATTTATTTATTATTTGGTCAAATTATTTGTAGTGTCAATTAATTTTGTTGAAAATTGGTAGATTAATGAAAGTATAAATAAAATAAAAATAAATTAAGAGGATAAGTAAAATTAGTTGATGATTAAGTAACAATGTCATATAAAATTGTGATAAAGTTTTGTTTTGTTTGTAATTGTTGTTACTTTGTCTTTGATTATGAGTTTTAGTGAGTTTGTTTTGACCATAATGCTAAAACGATCAACCACCAAACAGAAACTCAATGTCTTTTTATTTTATTGTCAATAAAAATGTCAGTCAATTTAAAAATATTTTAGACAAATTTATTTTATAAAACTTCTTGTTAAAATGATATATAATTAGATTGCAAATTGAAAAATTATTTTGATATTTTAAGGGTAGTTTTTTAGGGTCTTTATATTCATAAAAAAAATAATCTCGTAAATTTTTATTTAACTTATTTTCAATTAAAAAAATTATATAATTTAGTCATTGAATTTTTTACATGTTTTTTTTTTTTTAACTTGAAATTATTACTTTAAAAGTTAAAATAAATATAAAAGTTAATTAATTAATTAGTTTGAATTATTTAATAACAAGTCAAATTTTTATAAAACTTTTAAGTATTTTTTTTTTTTTTGAATAATTAATTGTACTTTAGTATAATTAAATTATAAAAATATTTCAATTATTTAAACTAAAATATTTTTGTATAATGACAAAAATCGTATCAGCAAAACTTTCAACAAAACTTTTTCAATATTACAGATATTTAATTGAAATTTTGAAGTATTATTTTCTCAAACTTTTATCCAATTACACTCTGATTAATTCAATTAAATAATCATAAAATTTTTAAAAATAAAAAAAAGGACAAACTTATTTCAAAAATACATCAAAATAATTGTAAAAATAATTCAATAAAATTATGATAACAATGATCGATCGTTTTACAAATTGACCACAAAAAAAGAAAAAATTTATGATGCATGAAGGGATCTATTCAAAAAGCCCAAAAAAAAAAAAATTCTTTTGACCATTAATAATTTTTTTTTCCTCAGATTAACGATGACATGTTGACACAAAAAATGATTGATAAAATTGTAAATATTATCACACTATTATTACATTATTAATTGATAAAAAAATAATAAAATAATTTAATAATTAAATTATATAATTTTTTTACAATTTTACATCATCTATATCTAAAAAAAAATAAATAAATTCATCAATTATTGATAAATTTTTTGATTGTTGAAATAATTCTAGACATAAAAATTTTTTAAAAAAATATAAATAAAAAATATTCCACATAAATGAGATAAAGATAAATGATAACAGACAAACACATAGTCATACATAAAATATCAATATGTATATAGGATCTTTTGTTATATGTTATATTCAACAGGAATATTATGTCTGTATGTATCGTCTTGATAATATATCGTATTAACGATCTTTCCGGTATAATCTCCGGCTCTTCTTGAGTATCCTGATGTGTAATACTATGAGCATCCACGACCCTCAGGATATACTTGTGTGTGCTGTTAAACAATTGAATACCACAACAATCATAACAACAACAACAACAGCAACAACAAAAACAACAACAACAACAACAGCAACAGCAAATGGCTTGATTATATCCTCAACTCTCAATATCATGATGTTAATATAGTTTCATCATTACAATTAAAATTAATAACACAAAAAATATATTTTTTTTATTTTTTATTTTTTATAAAATATATTGAGATAATGATTGTGTGTCAAGCTATCAATATCAGCAGTTAATTTATAATAAGGTTATCAACTTTATCGACAATTTAATTATACTTTTCTTTTTATTTTTTTTTATTAGTATATCTTTATAACTTCAGTCTTATTGATTTTCTTAAAACTTTTTTTTTAATTTTAATTAAATTTTATTTTAAATTAATATTAAATTTCTTTGATGAAATATTAAAAATAGTTTAGTTAATTATAATGATGATTCATTTATTTATTTTTCATGATTTTATTAAAAATTTTATGAAAAATATTTGGGTTAATATAAATAACAGTGTATTTTAGAAAATGACACACGTGGTTTAATGAAAAAATAAATAAATAAATATACATATAATAAAATAAAATAAAAATTTAAATTAATATATGATGATGATGTGTTTGTTTATGTTGGTGAGAAAATATGTGGTAATAAGTTGGAGAATTTATCAAACGGTGTCAAGTATTCTCCGTCAAATTGAAATTGAAATTTTCATAAATACATATGAGATAAATGACATAACAGTGTTTATAATAACAACAATAATAATTTACACAGAAACTAACAAAACGATATATAGAACAACAACAAATACCAGCATATTTTGTGCGTTAATATCCGGATTTGTATAAACACATAAGGTATTAATCTATACACACACATTGAATAGCAGATTTAATCGATTTATCAATTCATATGTATATAGTTATCAATGTTTGTTTGACTGTACGAATAAATTCAATTACGTTATACAACTCAATACAACACTTGTGTTTTCCGTTTTGTATTTTTATTTTTATTTTTTTTCATAAATATATACTGATATCTTGGAATATCAAAAAACATATTTATCAAATTTCCTGATATTTAAATAAATCATTTATTCATATGTTGCAATTAATTTTTATAAATTTTTTTGTTAATTATTTAAATGTTTTTTTTTAATGTTACAGATGATGAAATTTTGTATCGTGATGAGAGTGGTAATTTGATGATTTACAATATTGATAATGATGTATCAAAAATATTATTACCAATGACAAATCCAGTAAGTTTTTATTTTATTTTTAATATAAAAAAAATAATATTATCATTGTTAAAATTAAATTACTTAATAATTTATTAAAAAAAATTAATTAATGCAAAAATAAAATTTAAAAATGTTAATTTTTTATTGTCAATAGTTTTATAAAAAAAATAACTAGAAATGTAAATATATTCTATCCACACAAACATACGTTTTCATTTGTGTATTTTTAATGCAAACATTGTCTTTATTATAAAAATAAAAAATCTCAAGTAATATAATTTGTAAAATATATTTTACTAATATATAAAAAAATAAAAATAAAAATTTTACTAGGAAAATACAAAGTTAGTAATGAAAAAAAAAAAAAAAAAAGGGTAGAATGAGAAACAGTAGTAAAAAAGGTATAAATAGTTTGAAAATAGTATGAAATTCGATGAAAATCAAATTAATTGAACATTTCGAAAGCCACCTTTTCGTATGGGTGGATATTTAACAACCCACATTTACCTTCATCACCACAATCTCACTTCAACTATATATATACAACTTGATTTTACCTTAATTAACACATGAAATTTTTTTATTTTTTTTTAACCACAAATACGTGCTTAAATTATTTAACAATTTTCATTTAAATTTAATTTATTTTTTTTAAATAATATATTTAATAATTAATTTTACATATTTTAATTAGTTTATTTCACGTAAATTTCAGGCACTCAGTTCAAGTTTTGACTATGTATTATCACCAGATAAAAAATATCTATTGTTGGCATCAAATTATCAAAAGGTAAGAAAATTAAAATTTATAATAAAATATATATTTAATAAATTAATTAAATTTTTAACAATAAAAATATATAACATTACTGTAAAAATTTAAATATTAAAAAGTTAAAAATATTAAAATATATTTAAAGAATATTCATGAAATTAATATGTCTGTATTTTGTAGACAATTGTGTACATAAAAAGATAAAAAAAAAAAAAAAAGATAAAAAAAATTAGAGAGAATTTGGATTTTGACCACTGGTACATTTGCATGCGAATGAGATGACCAAATGGGTTGTAGAATAACGTAGGTTTATGCGTGACACAATGGAGCGTGATTGCATTCAGAAATAAGGGTTGGGGGTTGGGGGTTGAGGGTTGAGGGTTGAGAGAGGATAGTCTAGTAACGCACCAATGATTGAACATGACGTTGACATTATGATTGTGGTTTTGAACCTTTAAGCTTGATATAGCAATGTATTTACTGAGCTTTATATTTATACAAAAAAATAAAAAAATAAAATAAAACAAAAAATAATCCATTATAAAATTTATAAATTTAAAAATGAATAACCCTTATGATAATTAAAGGGTAAACATTGAAATTTTAAAAAATTAATTTTAAAATATTTGAGGGTTAAAAGTGCATACTATTTTAAACATCCAGTTACAAACCCTTTTAATTTTTTTTTTATAAAATAAATTATAAAGTTTTAAATTTTTTGTTTTACTGGATACAAAATTAAATATTTAAAATAGAAATAAACATGATAGTGTTAAATATTATTTTTTAAAAATATTATAATTTAAAAAATCTAATTTTTAAATAAATAAGGCAACGAAAAAAATAGTTTTTAGGTTAGATATAAAATTTGAAAAAGCTTACTTGATTGTATGCCATGAAGCTTTACTTGCATGAAGCTTTTGTATGGTGGTATTCTATTGGTTGAATCAAGACCACTTGAATATTTCGTACCAACTGGACCACTTGCATAAATTACAAACAAAAATCGATATAATTTTACTCTTCACTTGATAATATATTTTATATATATATATAAAAAAGCTCAAATTAATTATTAAATTGGTATATATATATATTTTTTTTTTTAATTTAAATTTATATATTTAATCAAAAAATATTAATTTATAATAAAGTTGTATTTAATATTATCAGGTTTACAATGACTTTTTAGAGTCATTTATTATACACGTCAGTACATTTCTTGTTTTAAATGGAATATTTTGAATTACACAAATACAGACAACACTGAAATTTAATCTTTCTATTTGATGCTAAATTATTTATTGCTTTTACAAAGCTTTTTGATTAAAAATATTCATAGATAAAAGTAACTTCAAACGATTTACTATTTCAATTTTAAATTTAACAATTACATAAAGTTAATTTTGATATTTAAGCTTCACTTGTTTAATATTTTTTCAATCAATAAATTACTATATTTTATAAAAGTTAATTACAAAAATTTTTATATTTTAAATAACAAAAAATAATTTTCTTTATTTTATATTTAAAATTATAAAATTAAATAAAATTAATTATTATTATTACCAGTTTTTAAAATATTTTAAAATACCCTTTTTTGTATAAAATAAAAAATAATTTAAATTTTTTCGAGCTTTTTTTTTTAACATATACTGATTGATGTTAAAAATTATTGAAATTCCATTTTAAAAAAATATCATGTATTTAAAAAAATTACACAGTAAATTTATAATAAAAATATATATTTATTTAATAAAATTTTTTCATTGAAAAGCTCATATGATAAGAAAAAATTTTATAATATAGAAAAATAAAAAAAAAAAAGCTCGTCAACAACAAATGAGAATTCTATTTTTATTTTTATAAAAAAAAATGAATGAAAGATTATTATTGAATGAAAAAAAATATATTCAACAAAAGTACATTAGTTTAATAGACCTTATTTATATTTTTTATTTTCATTATTATTTATAATAAGATGAAAAATATATATAAATATTATAAACCAGGTCAAAATTTAAAGTTGTACTCAATAGGGCGTCGGCACTTTAACTTTGTGCGCAGGTTTTCTGGTCATTCAAATAAGTGAATTGTATGTTAAAATAATACTCATTATGTCAAAAAACTGCATTAAAAATAGAAGGCTAATTTAATCATCACGTGTTTAATAAAATTACTAAAATTTTACAATACAAATTATTCCAAAATATCAACATCAAAATTTTTTTTTGACAACTAAAACAATCCATCAATAAAAAAACGAAAAAATTAATTTAATAACTTTTTTTTTAATTATTTATTATTATTATTTTTTGTTATATTTAAATCAAATTAAATACTGTTTGAATTTATTTTAAAATTTATAAAAAAAATAATCAAAATAATTTATATAAAAAGTTAAAAAATAAAAATAAAACAACTCAATTTCCTGGTATATCAAGCAACAGTAATCAACGTCAATTCTTCCTTCAAATGTTGAATATAAAAAAAAAATATATAAATATATAAATTTTAGCTGTAAAAATTCATGAGATTTCCTTCAATTTTATATTTATATTTTTTATTTTATTTTTTTTTTTGTTAAATCTATTCAATTTTACATACAAAAAAAATGAATTATAATTTATTTGTTGTTTTTTTTTGAATAGATATTTCGTCTGTACAATATTTTACTAACAAATAAAGTATTTTTAATTCAATAAAAAATTATCCACACAATACTGATCAGCATGTCAGTGAATTATTAATTTAAAAAATATTTGATTCAATAAAAATGAGTAATTTTCCATTCAACAACCAGTGATATTAAATATTTTACAATTCAAACAATAATTCATTGAAATATTTATCAAATAACAAACAATAATAAATAAATATTTGTAAATTTTTTAATTCAAAAAAATTAATAAAAATATTAATAAATATTAAATATTTTTATAAATTTAATATTACAAAAAATGTTATTGATAAAAATTGAATGAAATTTATATTGAAAGACAGTTTTTTTTTTGTGTGATTTCCAGTACACATTACGTATTGATGAAAAAAAAATTGTTAAAAAATAAAAATAGTTTTATATTTATTGATTTAAAATTGATTTATATATATATATTATTTTTGAGTTGAATTGTATTTTCATAATGTAATAAAATATATAGAACTCACGTTGTAAGCAAAAGTGAGGACAGAATAGCAACATGAATATCTGAAACGATGTGAATACCAACAACTACAAAAGGTAACAACAACGTCTGGACTAACAATAATATTTTTGAATGGCTATCTTGAATTCAAATACAAATATTATGACATTGTTCGATAAATTTAATATATATTAATCTAAATAGTTAACAAAATTCCAATACATAATTTATCAAACAGATATACCTATATATTTTTTTTCATAAAGTTTTTTTTTTTATAAATAATTATAATTTTTTGTTTGTTAAATATTAAAATTTAATATTTACATTTCATTATTTTTCTATTTTTTATCTTTTAAATTTTTATATTTAAATTATATTTATATTTCTGGAAAAAAAATATATAAATTTTTAAATATGTTTACAATGAAAATATTAATAATAAAAGTTTTTTTTTTTATTTTTAGTTTAAAATTTTTATGTTAAAATAATAATAAATATTAGATTTTTTTTTTATTATAGTTATTTAATATTTCATAGACAAACAAAATTTATATCTAACATTGTGTTATTTTTTATGAAAATATTAATCAAATATATTGTTAAAAAATTAATATAGTTTTTGAATTTTCAATTAAATTAGTTGAATAATTTATGTTTGTTTATGTTTATTTATTAGATATTTATATAATGATTTATATAGATGAAATAATATCAAAGTTAGTGTTGGTTTTGGTTAACTAATCAGTAAATACTAAAAACGAGATATCCAAACTTAATTGTCCATGGTATTAATGAGTCTTTGCTAACAATAATTACATCATATGTTTTAGTTTAAAAAATTTAATTTATATTGTTATTTTTTGCTACTTAAATCTTCAATATAACATAATAATTTATTGACAATTAAAATTAAATTCATTTAAAATACAGCTTTATAATTAATTTTTAAAAAAAAATATATAAAGCTTAATTAGTTTTACATAAATAATTAAATTATTATTTAAAAATTTTTATAATCATTAGGTTTTACATGAAATCCTTTGACTTTGTCAATCAAAATTTAATTATTTGAAATATAATAGATAACTAAAAATATTATTTTAAATAATAAAACAAATTTAAAATTTATATTTTTCTAATATTTTGATTTATAATTATTAAGATAAATTTTATCTAACGTAGAAATCTTAATATCAAGTTTAAATTTAATACCAAAACTTTGTATACATAAATTTACCAAAGTATTTGACTTGTTTTTATTTTTTCAAATTAAAATTTTTTCATTTGTAAAATTACATTATAAAAATTAACAAAAATAAATTAATATAAAAAAATTATTAATTGATATATAAATTAATGAGCTTTGATGTGTTTAATTTAGAATAAAAATTTAAATTTAAATTATTACTGTATTTAGTTCAAACAGAATGATAAACTTTATGGCTAAAAGCTGGATAAATATATATTTAATAGATATTATATTTCTAAGAAAATATATCATCATTAAAACATATAATGACAAAATAATACTGTCAATAACAAGCAACAATAATTATCACAATTAAAATTGATTAATTTAAAAATTAAATTACTAAAAAACTCTAATTACATTAATTAATTGAATTAAAATAATTTAATTTTAAAAAAAATAATAATAATGATTCTATATAGCAAATAACATATTGAAAAAAAAAAAAATGAAATAAGATATTATCTGAGAATATTTAAATCCTGAGGGATCATATTCCCGTATGATAACGAATCTATGACACGTAATATCATTTCGAAAAGATCAAAAATACCAAGACATTATAGTGCACATTCAATCGACCCCTTACAAGATGATTCGTGACTTATCGATATCCCAAGAGACATATAAAACCACAAGTACATTTTATATAAAAAAAAAAAAAAAAAAAAAAAAACTATACAATACATTTATAATAAAATATCTTGTATTTTTATTTTATTATTTCTTATTATATTTTATTTTTTTTTTTTTTGTTTGTCGTTTCTTCTACAGAATATCAAATTTAACAAGTTTTATTATTATTATTATTATTTTCTCTTAGATATATATATTTTGATACAAATTCATTTCACCCAATTTGATTTAATGATGCCAAATTTGAGGTCCTTAAATGTTACCCATTTGGAAGTTTATTTTTTATTTATTTATTTTTATGATTCATAAATTATCATTGTAAAAAATTTATATTATTAATTTGTTATTATTTTTTGAACTAGTACATTTACAAATAGAATTATTTTTATAAATTAAATGTAAAATATTAAATTTAATTTTTTAAAATGATTAATTTATTTCAATTAGTAATTAAAAATTTTAGTTAATATAATTAATTTTAGTGTCATTTTTTTTTTTTTTGTTTATAAAATTTATGTAAATATTTATTTAATTTAAATAAAAAAATGATGATGTTTTCATGTTGAGGTTTACTAAAATAATAAGTAAAAGCATTGGTGTATAAAATTAGTGATAAAACAGACGAGCTGATCTAAACGTGGTCAATTTTAAAACAGGTGTGCAAATTTAGATGTTATTTAACGAACCAAATCTCTTGCCAAGGCTTTCAGTACATATATATTAAACTCTACTTTAACATTATATAAAATCTAACAACTAAATAACGTATATTTATATAGACAAAATGCAGTGTATGCACCACAAATGCTGACACCATGTGTGTCTGACCATACGTTTACTTGTACTACTAAATTTAAATTTTTATATTTTTATTTTTAATTTTATTTTTTAAATATTTTATATAAATTTATTTTAATACAACAAATATATACATATATGTATTTATTATTAACAATTAAAATATATTAATTTTATTTTATTTTTTTTTATTTTGATTATTGACATTTTAAATTTTATATATCGTAAATCAAACAATTGTATTTGACGATACAAATTCATACAATTTAAATTCAAAATAAAACTTGGTAAAATATTTTTTTATTTTATTTTTATTCTTTTTTTTTTTTTTTTTTTTAAGGATTTTTAAGAGTCTTCTGATAAAGACAGAAAGCACTGATCCGAAAATGTGCTTTCATACGAAATTTCATCCTTTAAAGAGACTGACTATTTTATTTATTTATTTTTTTTTTTTTTTCGCTGATTTTTATTTATTTTTTACTTTTATATATATATATTTCTGACGAAATATACCGAGTGACTTCTCTTTAGCCAAAACGATTTATTTTGTGATATATATCAAGTTTGGTATGTATATTTTTTTTTTTTTTTTTTTTTTTTCATTTTGGAATAATGCCAAAATATAAAATACAAAATAAAAAACAATATCAAGTAATTCCTCCCTTGGGTTAATGTTAAAAGTGTATAACCAAGTTGTATAAATCTGTAATTCAAACGATATTATATAAAAAAAAAATTATAAAAGAAACAAGAAACTTTAAAGAAAAAAAATCATTATTTTAAATTAAAAATTTATATATATATATAATATTCAGGTAATTCTTGAAAAACTTTTACATATTTCTATAAAAAAAAAACATTAAAATAATTAATTAACATTTAAAAAAAATAAACTTTATTTAATTATGTTGTGAATAAATTTTTCTAAAGTTACATCAATTTTAATTTACTAAAATAAAATTATAAAAGAAACGCAGATCAATCGTATTATTATTTCAAATTTATATAATTTCATAAGAAAATATCTTGATGCATTTTTTAAATGAACATTTAATTTCAAAATTAATTATTTCATTTTTTTTTAAATTTAAATCAATTGAAGCTCAACTTTTTATAGATTTTTTTTTGTGTTTTTTGGTGTAAGCCAAGTATTTGAATTTTGTTTGTCAATATGAGGATCAAAAAATAAATAAATAAATAAATTTAAAAAAAAAAGAAGAGTGTGTGTGTTTGTTGCGTATACTATTCATGATTTATAGTATTTTTCTGAAAGAGTTAATGGAAGCAAAATAGCACCGGGGCACCATGAATCCTTCCATATCGGTGAACATTATTGATGGTGAAGCCTCGATACTGGATCCTATCTGGCCATACACCCAGGGACCATAATTTATTGACGAAAACTGTTGACTATTAATAGTCTGTCTCTCTGTCCCTCTCACCTGTAAATATTTTATTTTTATTTTATTTTATTTTCAACTGATAATGTATAAAAAATATATTTAAAAAATTAAAAAAATATATATTTTTTTTATACATTTAAATAACACTTGTAATTAACAATTAAAAAAAATTTATTTTTATTTTTCATATTTATTTTGTAATTTTTTTAATTTATTTTTATTTTTGACAAAATTTATTAAATATATTGTAAATTTTTGTTTGATTATTATTTTTTTTTATTGTTTAAAATTGTTTTTAAATATTTATTTATTTATTTTTATAATAATTTTTTGTTACAGTTCTATCGACACACCTATCTTGCCCAGTATAAAATTGTTAATTTGGCAACATTGTGAGTATATTTATTTATTTATTCATTTATTATATTTTTTTTTTTTTTTTTTTGATGATGTTTGTTTATTTATTTTTTTTTAACCCTCGTATATATATCTTGGGTTATTCAGTGTGATTATAAACAAGCTGCTTACGTGAAAATAGAAACGAGCTGTATTTCACATGAACCCAACTTGAAAAAGAAAATTTTGATTTGCATTTTAATCTTGTAGGAAGAGTAAACCTCTGGTCCTTTTTTTTTTTTTTTGTTTTTTTATATTTTTTATGATGATTATAATTATTTTTTATATTTTTTTTTTACAAGTAGATTTAAGGATGAATTTTTTTTTTTTTGTTTTTTCTTTTGAATCTACTTGCTGTGTAGAAAATTACAGTGTGAAAGAAATTTTAATTTTATTCAACAAATATTTCTTATTTTTTATTTGGAAGATGTCCTGTTGAGTTTTTTTCATTTATTGTTAAATTTTTGCTTTATTTTTCGCAACAAAATAAAATAATATATAAATTTTTTTTTATTATTAAAAAATATTCTTGGCTCAGTAAATGTTTATATTTCATTTTTGTTTTTTATATTTTTGCAAATAATTTTTTTTATTTTTTAGATTATTTTGATCTTTTGAATATATTTATTTTTTTTTTTTTTGTTTTTCTCAAATATACTCAGCATAAAGTGTAAATAATTTAAAGAAAAAAAAGATTTTTTTTAAACTAAATTATATTTTTATATTATAAAAAAAAGGTATTTCATTTTATTATATTTTTTTAAGCTTAACAAAGCTTTTAGATGTGTATTAAAATTTTATTTAAATTTTTAATTTTTAAATTTTACTAGTACTCTACAGTCGTTGACACTGCAAATTTTTTTTTAAATTTTTTTCATCGCTTATCACAAACTGCTAGCTCATCTTAGTATTTTAAGTTTTTTTTTTTTTATCATTTTTTTTTTTATCATTTTTTATCAGTTGTAGACACTAGCCAAAGACGGTAATAATGATAACATCAGTATTTTCTTACACAAATGTCTCAATGATAACTTTAATTGCAAATTTAATCGATAAAATTTTTTATTTTTTAATAAAAAATAATAAAAAAAATTTAAATAATATATATATTCTATATTTTTTAAGAATGATGAATGAGAAACCAACTGAAAATCCGGAACGAACAAAATGTCAATCGAAAATTTATTCCAGATAAAATCAGCTTACAGCGATAATTCTTAAACTGAAATGAATAGTACTTTTTCAATGTAAAAAATTGAATTTATTTTATTCAATTTTTTTTTTATTTTTTTATTATACAGGTATAAAAACAATTGGTTAAATTTTTTTTCTATTTTATTTTAAACCATAAATATTTCATATTTATAAATGACCTTTTTTTATAAATTAATTATCAACATTTTATTTTTTTTTTTTTTTTTGTAATTTAAAAATGACATTGTTATATTGAATTTAAATAATATTTATTCAATTACATTTACTTGACATTAATTTCCATAATTCACTTGAATAATTTCATTAAAAAATCCACTTTTAGATATATATAAGTACAAACTTGAAATAATTTTAAAAAAATTATAAAATCTCAAAATTTCAAGTGTGTAAAATTTTAAATAATTAATGAAAATATTTATTCAATTTTAAGTTATATCACATTGTTGAAAGCTCTGTCAACTAATAATTAGTTGTATTACCATTTTTATAAAATAAATATTGAATAAAGTTTAAATTATTAAAAAAATTTATAAAAAAATATGATAAAAATAAATAAATAAAACGTCAAAGAAAGTAGGTATATTTCAATGAGTTTTATCGAAAAAATATTGAGGTCAAATAGACACCTAACCCACAATCATATATCTATATATTTATATACAGATATAAATAAAAATAAAATAAAAAAAAAATGAGCTTTCAAGGATTCTTACAAGTTTGAAAAAAACCATTTTGTTGGCACGCAAGGACGAAATATAAAACGTGCCTCATAAACTAAATCCGCGACCCAAAAAAAAAAAAAAAAAAAAAAAAAAAAAAACCCAATATTATTATTTACGACTTTTGGATAAATAATATATTTATTTATTTTTTTTTTTTACAAACATTAATAAATAAATTTATATAAAAATTTATATTTATTAACTCAAAATAAAGAATAAAAAATTTATAAATAAAAAATTCAAAAATTTTAAATTTTTAAATAATTTTAAACACCTGGTTACATATCAATAACCATTATGAAGTTTTTTTTTTTTTTTTTTTCTTGTCAAAAATAGTAATAAAAAAATGTTATTTATGTTATAATAAATTTAGTAAAAAAAAAAAATTCAATATGAGTTTTTAAAAAGATAAAAAAAAAGTTTAAAAAAATTGTAGATAATTTTTTTTTTAGAAAATTATTTAGACAATTTTTTATTGTCTTTTAATTTTTATTTTTAATTATTTATTATAAATTTAATTTACAGCAATGAAACATTGTTGTATGTTGGTAATTCATCGACTCTTCAATTGGCAACATGGGCACCCAAAGGAAATGCACTTGTATATGTTTATTTGAGTAACGTATACTACAGACCGGAAGCGGAAGTACCAATTGATTATCAAATTACAACTACTGGTGATTATGGTAGTATTTACAATGCTGTACCAGATTGGGTTTACGAGGGTAAGTTACAATTCAAATATATAGATTTTTTAATTTTTATTTTTATTGATTAATAATTAACAAGTAAAATCATCAAACCAAAAATTCAAAATGAAATTAGATGTTTGTCTGAATCATCAAACTAAAACCATTATTCTTCATTTAGTTTTATTTTATTTTTTTTATTTTTTTTATTTTTTTTTATTTTTTTATACCCTTGCCAATTATCTCTTTTCTGTTCTATTTCAGCTTCATAAATAAATCTGTAAACGTAGCACGTTTTTTTTTTTTTTTTTTTACCTATCAGTTAATCGAGCTTTTGATTTAGTTGAATTTAAAAAAAAAATATAATATATATGTATATGGTTTATTTAGTTTAATTTAGTCGCTTTTTTTTGTTGATTTAATTATTAATACTAAAAAAAAAAAAATTAAACAGATTAAATTTATTTATTTAGTTTTTTAAAAAAGTTGAGAGATAATTAATTGATTGTAAATAGATGAAAATAAAATAAATAAATTTTTGACAATTTAAACAATTTTATTTTTTATATGAAAATTAATTTATATTTATTATTCAATTTAAATTAATTAATTAAAAGAAATAAGAATTTTATAAAATTAATTTTTAAATATTTTTATTGTATTAGCTAAATAAGCAAAGCTTAAAAGTATAAAATTAAATTAATTTTTTGCATTGACTTTTTTTTATAATATTGGCAGTCAAATTTGATGAAAATATTTTTTTTTATTTCAAGTAGTAAAGGTCAATGTTTAGTCAGACGTATATTAAATTTTTAATTTAATTAACATAATCATTTGATAAAATTTATTTTTAATTTTTTTCCAAATACAAAATAATATTTTAAATAATGAAATATTTTGTTTTTTTATATTTTATTTATATCATTTATCATTGTAAATAAAAATTAAAAAATAATTCCAATTATTTTTAATAATTTTTTCATATTTTACTGTTTTTTTTTTTTTTTTTTGCAATTTTTTTGTCAGCATTAATTTAAATAAATAGATAAATAAAAATCTGTATTATTTTTATTCCTCATGTGTTTCTCAACTTATAAATATTTGTGATTACATGGCTATTTATCATAACTCAGTAATAAGAAATTTCAAACTATTCAAGCAACCATATACAGAATTTTAACGTCAAGCTACAACAAAAAAATACAAATATATTTTTTGTCTATAAAAATAACACATACATACACTTTTTTTCTATTTTATATTTATTTTTATAAATGTATTGTTGTTGTAGTTGTTTTTATATAAGCAAGACATCTTATTCATGTGTTCAAATCCCGTTGTGGCAATAATTTACGTCTCTGCATATTTTAAATCTCTGTACATTTTATATATTAGCTTTCATCAGTTTATGTTTATTTTTTTTTCAAAAAATATCAAAAAAATTGAACCTTTATTTTATAGTTTTTTTTTATATTATTAATCTCAATATTATTTATTTATTTATTTATTTATTTAAATATAAAAAACAACAAAAATGGAATTAAACTTTTGATAAATTTTAACTCTTTTTTTTTCAAATAAAAATTAATTAAAATTATAAATATAATATTATATAATAAATAACAATAATAAAAATAATATTTAAATATTTAATTTATTTATTTTTTTATTTGTTTTTAAATTTGAAAGAAAAAATATGATAAATTGTTAGAGGGTTGTTGAATTAGGTATTGTATATTCATGAAATGACATATGGGTGTAAAATAAAAAATTTTGATGAGATAAAGTCCAGTGAGGAATCTTTGTTGTTCATATATTTATGTTATTTAAAATATGATAAGGGAATATGTTTGTTGCTTGTGAATAAATTAATTATTTATAAAATTACAGTTATAAATTGTAATTTAAAAATTATAATTTGCAATGAAATATTTTTATCCCAAGGGTTAATTATTATTTAAAATATAAAAGAATTAAAATTTTAATTATTTAAATTAAATTTAAATAATATATTTATATATATATATTTTTTTATTAAGATATTTTTATGAATGACTTAATACAATTTATGTTCACAATGGTATCCACCTGGTTCACTCAATAAATGAATATATAAATTTTATTTTTATGTATATATCATTTTTCTTCAATTTTTTTCAAACAATATTTTTTAAATTTTATTTTTTCTTATTCAAATTTATTTTTTATTGAATTTTTATTATTGTTTTTTTTTCATTTTTTCAAGATACAATGCAAAAAAAATAATAATTTTTTACAAACAATATACAGCGTTAAATGAAAATTCCAGATTTTTTATTGTAAATTTTATTAAATCTTATTGAAGATTTTTAATGAAAAGTTAATACAAAAATAAAAAATAAATTGCATATTGTTTTGGAAATATTTGAAAGTAATATTCAAAGTGAAAACTTGAAATTTGATAGAGACAAGTTGAAGTTTTAACAGTTTAAAAATAAATGACATATATATTATTTAAAAGTAACTGTATTTCAGTTGACTTGATATTGAGATAAATAAATTAAATTTTATAATATTATCTGATCAATGTCATATCCAGATGTGAATGCAGTTTACCAACTATCAGTGGTTAAGACATTTAAATGAAATACAATTTGAATAATCGAAATAAATAATAATAAAATTAACAATTTCAATTTTAAATAAAAAACTCAGATGTTTAGTAGCTCATCTAATTTAAATGAAGAACAATTTTAAATTAATTAAAATAGATTATTTTTATAAAAAAAAAAATTGGTAAAAGCAAAATATAAGTTAAATCAAAGAATAAAATTGTTTTAAAAAAACATGCTTTCTTATTTTTATTTTTAACCTGAACAATGAAAAATAAGAATCTTATATTTTCACTGAAAAAAAAAAAACAAGGATAAATAATGAAAAATATATCATAAAGAAGATTGTTTATTTTTTTTATTTTTTTATTCATTTTAATGTGGTGTATTGTGAAAAAAATGTATAAAGAAAGATTAAGGATCAAAAGATTAAATAGTTTGTTGAAGAATGAAATTCAATATTTTTATAATCACATTGTGTGTGCTTTCAAGCTCTATCAACAAACTATAAAAATCAAAATATCAAAAAATATATCAGATGTTTGAGTAAAGCTCTACTTTTAACAAATAAAAAGTTTAACAATAATATATTTATTAAATTAATAATAAAATGTGGATTATAAATTGTAAAAATATATCAAAAAAAAAAAAAACAGTAAAATAATTAGAATTATTTTTTAATTTTTATTTACGATGATAAATGATATAAATAAAATATAAAAAAATAAAATATTTCATTATTTAAAATATTATATTGAATTTGGAAAAAAATTAAAAATAAATTTTATCAAATGATTATGTTAATTAAATTAAAAATTTAATATACGTCTGACTAAACATTGACCTTTACTACTTGAAATAAAAAAAAATATTTTCATCAAATTTGACTGCCAATATTATAAAAAAAGTCAATGCAAAAAATTAATTTAATTTTATACTTTTAAGCTTTGCTTATTTAGCTAATACAATAAAAATATTTAAAAATTAATTTTATAAAATTCTTATTTCTTTTAATTAATTAATTTAAATTGAATAATAAATATAAATTAATTTTCATAAATCAAAAAATTTTTTAAATAGTAAAAGAAAAAAAAAAAATTAATTTATCTAAAATAAAATTACAAGATTTGATAAATATTATTAAACTTAATACTTAATATACTTTTTTATAATTTTATTTTCAAATAATAAAATAATGGCATTTAAAAAAATTTATTATTGGATTATTTTTATATATATTTTCTATGGTTATCGATATAAAATGCCTGTGGTCAAGCAATATTTCGATAAAAAGGTCACAAAAATTTTTTTTTTTTATATTTTTCTTATCATTTCTTTGTACTCAAGATATTTCATCTCAATATATAAACCTCAATGTTGACCACAAGTCGTTGATTTTTTTATATTTTTTTTTTATTTATAAAAAAAAACTATTCAAACCAAGCATTTTAAATTCTCAAGAAATGTTACGATACTATATCTATTCACGACCTTTCAACCCTCTTATTTTATATATTTTATTTTGCACCCTTATTTTTCGTTATCCAATACTACCCTCAATTCACATCCCTCTACGTGCCCCCATTAAAATTTACTCTTAAAAACATGCATCTCTTTATTACTTTTAATTTTTTTTTTTTTAGTATGACAACATTCTCCAAGTTTCTATATTTCTACTAGTTTATTTATTTTTTTTTACATTTTTTTTTTTTTTTTCTATTTTTATATTTACTTTTACAATTCATTTTATTTATTTTTATTTTTTTTATCTATACGTTTGGTAAATTACTAGCAATCTATCCAATTTTATATTTCATTTGTTTCTTTTTTTTTTATTTTATTTTTAATTTGATTTAATTATTTATTTATTTTTTTTTTTTCTCATTTATATTTTTATTATGACACTTTTTTTACTTTGTAAAATTTCCTTTCATCATCATCATATATATTTTTCAATTTTTTTTTTTTTTAAGCAATCAAAATAATTGTTTCAATTTTTTTTTTTTTTTCATTTATTACAGAGGAAGTATTTAGCTCGAACAAAGCACTTTGGTTTTCACCCAGTGGTAAAAAAATGGCTTTTGGATTTTTTAATGATACAAAATCTCATATAATGACAATACCATATTATGGATATCCAGGAAGTTTATCATTCCAGTATCCATCAGCAATACCAGTTCATTATCCAAAGGTAATTTAACAATTTTTTTATTTTAATTAAAATTTTAATTAATTATTTTTTATTCAAATATTTGTTTATTAGTTTTTTATTTCTATAAAAAAAAGTATAAAATTCATATAACGAGTTTTTTTTGTGTTTAAATGAAACTGTGAATTTATTATACTGAGACAGTGATTAAATTTGATTAATTAAAAGTGTTTTAAGATTCAATGCTTATCAAATTATTAACATTTTCATTACTTGATAATTTATTCATTTTATATCGTTGCTTTTAATAACATTTAAAATTTTCTATTTCATAAAATTCATCAAAAGTTTTCTCATCTTCATAAATAATTATAAATATATTTTACACAAATATCCAATAAATTAATTTATTCTAAACTTTTAAACATAAAAAATATAATTTTATTTTTAATATCAATTGTTTATTTTATTTTTTTTTTAATAATTATTATTAATTTATAATAAATAACAACAACCTGTAATTTAAAAACCATAAATTTTTCAATTAAAAAAAAAATTGTTTTAAATATAAAATTTTGATTAAAATAAAATTAATATTGTAATAATATAAATACACAATGTTAATTATAAAAAAATAAATATATATATTTATAATGATAAAAAAAAAAAAGTTGAAAGATCGTTGAAGATAGTTTTGAGAAAGTTTGTACTTTGGAGATTACAAACAAGGACTTTACAAGTTGGTTTCTCGCCGCATCGTTCTTTTCTCTTTAGCAAATGTAATTTACTTATGCATGAATGTCTCATTAAAGTTAAATCCACCAGGGTATTTTGTGGTTTATCAGATAACTCATTTATATATATATAAATATTTTTTATTATAATTTCTATGTATATTTATTATTAATCTTTTATTATTTATTTTAATTTTTAAATTATATTGTGGCTTTGGTAAAATAATAAATAATTTTAGTAATATCAAATTTTAATTAATATGTTATTATTTATTGGTTAAATTAAATATTAATAATTATAGAAATTTATAAATTATTTATTGCTAAATAAATTCTTTGAATGTTTTTTTTTTAAATATTTTATTTGTTAAACTTGCATGTAACTTGAAGTTTTTCTTAAACTTTTTTTCAAGTTTTATTTGTAATAATAAAATTCTTTTTGTCTTTTTGTTTTTTTTTTTTTATATAATAAATGAAAAATACAACCACACATGTGTTTGCTCGTAAAAATTATAGTTTATGTTGAATTTTTATTTTATCTTTTTGTTTTTTTTTTTTGTACATTCAAGCGCGAAAACAGTCTTTAAGCAAAAAAAAAAAAATTATAAACAAAATAAAGTCAAAATAAATATTTAAAAAAAAAGGTGGAAAATTATGTTTGTTTGTTGAAACTACAGCAAGTTCTTACAAGTTTAACAAACTGTACTTACATTACATGTACCAAAAAAAAAAAGAAAAAAAAAAGCTCATAAAATTTCGTGTTTGAGCTTTAAAGAGATTTTTTTTACATCATAACTGAAATATTTTTTTTCTAAATTTTCTTTTTTTTTTATGGATAAAAATTTTATCTAAAGTTACACATTTATTTTCATCCTCAGGCCTTTTTTATATTTTATATATTTTTGAGAAAATATTTTTCACGATTAGCCTTACACTAAAAAAAAAAAAAATATAATAAATAAATAATTTTAATTTAAAAACAACAAAATTTATGTTATATTTTTTTTTTAAATTTTAAAAAATATCATTATCCAATTATTGATATAAAATAAAAAATAATAATAAAAATCAAATTGATATCAATAAAATAATTTATTTTAAATTTACATATAATATAACAAAAAAAAAAACAGTGGATGATTCAAGTGACAGAATGAACATTATGATATTTTTGTAAGCAATTAGTGGTAGACAGATGGTGAATAAATGTATAATTTTATTTCGTATTATTTGTACCACAATATACATCCAATGTATTAATCTATATATACAATGAAAATATAAATACATATATGAGAGATTTTCATTAAACTGACACAACTAGAAATTCATTTGCATCCATATTCTACATGATCACATAAACACTCTCAACCTCATGGGAATTTGAGGGAATTTGAGCCACAAAATTATATGATAAAAAATAAAAATATATTCACTAATATATAATATATGTGTAGATTATTTTATTGTATTTGTATTTTGATAAATTATTCATTTACCAACAGACTGTTACCAATCGTAATTATTTGATTAATGATTTATTAACATGTGTCAATTGAACATTCAATCAATCAATATAAATTTTAAATTACTATTTTTTAATTTATTAAAATATTAATTTGTATATAATTTTAATTTTTCAGAGTGGTACAGTTAATCCAACAGTAAAATTATTTTACATTGATTTAGAAATTGTATCATCAAGTGGTGGTAATAATATAAGTCTTATTGAAATAAAACATCCACCACAATTATCTGGCAAAGAAAGAATATTAGCTGCTGTTACATTTCCAACTGAAAATATTATATCAGCAACATGGATGAATAGAATACAAAATCAAGCATATTTTCAATTATATAATATTGAAAAATCAATTTACAATACAGTAAGTTTATAATAATTTAATTTAAAAAATTTATTTTAATTATAATTTATTTTTTTTTATTAGGCATTGGAATATATTGAAAGAAATGGTTGGGTTGAACAATTTGAAGCTCCACATTTTAGTAAAGATGGAAATAAATTTTTATTAATATTACCACAAAAACAATCAGATAATGATCATTGGTCTCATTTGGTTATGGTGACAAATATTAATAATAATTCAAGAACAATTCGTCCATTAACAAGTGGTACATTTTCTGTAACTGAAATATCTGGATGGGATGAAGATAATTCACTCGTGTAAGTTTTATATATATATTTATATTTAATTAAAAATTATTATCAACATTTAAACAACAATATTATAAAAATAATTGATAAAATATAACCACCTAATTAAAATTAAATTAATTAATTATGTTGATATATTATTTTATATATAATTTTATATATATTTCTAGTAAAAAAATTAATTTATTAATTTAATAAAATATAAATGTCAAACTTATAAATAAATTTTTGTGATAAATTAAGATTGTTTCTTGTGACACAGTTTAAAACAATTAACGTAAATGCTTTTTCAAGAATTCTCATATACTTTGTTCACCAATTGGATCATCAATTACATACAAAACTATAGTATAAACTGACATCAAAACTTGCTAAAAACAAAATTAAATAAAGTGAAAAAATAATAAAGTTATATAAAATAACAAAAGACAGATTATATTAATACTACGACTTTGAAACTATCAAATTTGAAGTTGGCTAGGTCCAAAAACCTCTTAGCAATTTGGAGCTTTATATTTTATCATGCATCAAATCAACCAACTAATTTATCTCTTTTCTTTTATATATTTAACAACTTTTTTTATATATATATATCAAACTTTATTATAAAATCCATTCAAGCAATTTACTAATTCCTAATTAATTGGTAGTCATAACGATCAATATCTTAAAATTTGATTTATTCAAAAAAATTATTATTCCTTTCATTAGCATTTATAATTTATACAAATTTATTTCAAGGATTTTTATAAATTTTAAGATTAATTGAATCAAGTGAATTTTAATTATTTCTGTATAAATAAATTATATATTTTTCTCTCGATAGAAAAAAAAAATATATCATTAAAAGATATTTTAATTTTTTTCAATTAGCTTATTCAACTGATGTATTTATAATTTTTAAATAAATTTAAAAAAAAAACTTTATAAAATATAATTTACATCAACTCAAATACATATATTAGTAAAAAAAAAAAATATTACTATCATTTTCAAATTAATTATTTATCAAAATTTGGATTATAAATTTATATATTTTTTTGAATAATTAATTAACACGTGTTAAACTGTGATAATATATAATTAAATATTCAGTGTTGATAAATTAAGGGTATGATGTAATCTATAATAGTTGGTATAAAATTGAGGTATATATATTTGTAATCGTTGTTAGTTGAGAGAATGTGACCATTTATCCCTTGTACCATATCATTTCCCTCGAGTTATATAGTATTCATGTTATATTCTCTTACTCATTCAATGAAACACGATGGAATTCAATTAACGTAGAAAACTTGCATTGTGAGAAATAGACAGTGGTATTCATATATATATACAAATATTTTCTCTTTCACTATTAACTTAATTGTTTAAATTAAATTTTAGATATAGATTTTAAAATGAGACAAAAAGTAACAAAAAATAAATTAATTTTTAAGGGTTGTTTTATATATTCTTAATTTTTTTGAAATATAAATTATATTTTATTTTAGACAATTTTAATATTATTATATGTTTTTTTGTTTTTTAAAATAAATTTATCAATATTATTTTATTTGTCAATTTTTACTCAAATTTATCATTAAATTAATGTAAAATAATTATGGCAATTAAAATTATATTTAATTTTTATTATAAAAAGTTCAATTAATATAATTTTATATCAAAATAGTAATTTAATTTCGAAATTTTAAATTTAATTATTACAAATATTAAATATCATATATTCAATTAATTATTTAAAAAATAATACAATTAAATTATCAACAATTATCTTTGATAATTTAAATTAATACATGATATTTTCAAAAAAATTTATAATTTTTCTTGTAAATACTCAATTTAAATAATTTTTTTTTTGTCAAAAACTTTTTATATTATTGTTTTTTTTTTCCTGTGTTTCAAATGTTCACAGGTGACATTTAAAAAACTTTCAATTGAATAAAAAATTCATTTGAATAATATTTTTTGCGGTATATACGTGCGGTTATGTCATGAATTTTGAAAAAGACGAATCACTCTGGCTTATTTTACTTTTACAAAAAAAAAAATATATATATATATATAAAACTTAAATAAAAAATAAAAAAGTAACAAAACTGATGAGGGCTTCAGTAAAAATTCATCCAAAAAGTTATGAATTTTCCAATGAGATTGATTAAACGTTGGTCTTTTTGAAAGATACCAAATGATCAAACTTCAACTTAGCCCAAGAAGAAATATCTATTACATTTTTATACCCTTTTTTTTCATTTTTAGAAATGGTAAAATTAAGTATAACCAATAGGCACTATTCTCACGGGTTTTATCGATTTTTACCAAGTAATCTGTCTTCATTTTAACCAAGAACCATTTTTTTATTTTATTTTTTCAAACATACACCTGCAAATATTATCGACATTTTTTTATGATTGATGTCAACACTTTTCATCAGTTTTAAAAAAATTTTTTTCACAACATAATGACGATGAAAAATTTTATTAAAAAACATAAAAAAAAAGAAATTATTTAAAATAAAATTTAATGGTTAATTTAATTAAGTCAAGTTTAGTGAAAAGCAGAAATATTATGAGATTATTTTCTTGATGGTTTATGGTTTTTTTTTTTTCGAAAAAAAAAAAAGATAAAGAGATAAATCAAAGTAAAATAATAATAATAAAAAAAAAAAAAAAAGATAAAGGTCTTGTGAAAGCAAAAGGAGTGATAATGACTGTAAATTAGTCTTCTTATATTTTTTTTTTTGTTTTTTTTTTTTGTAAAGAAAAACTAAAAGAGGCTGGAAAACGATCAGTCTTCGTTGAGCATCTGAATTTAGCTGTATTCATTGGCTTTCTATCAAATTGGATATATAAACTTTCAACGAGACTAAAATATTTTTGATTTTTCTATTTTTATTTGTTAAAAATTAATATTTAATTTATAAAAATTTATTTAAAATTTTTTTTAATATTTTTAAATTTAAATTGTCATAAAATTTTATATATAAAATTCAATTTAATTTATCAAATTAATTATAGTTTTTTTTTTTAATAAATAAATTGAATTTTATTATTTTTTCAATTGAAAATTTATAAAATTTAATTTTAAAATATATATTGTTTCAAGTATTATTCGTCACAAGTTTTTATTATAATTCAATTTAAATATTTTTTTTATTTTTTAGTATATACATTTTTCAAAATCTCAGCCACTAAAGCGCAAAAGATCTTTGAAAACTTTTTAACCAAAAACTTTTTTACCAAACATTCAAGATTTTTTTTTTTTTTTTTTTTTTTACTTAGAGATACGTGAGCTGGTTCAAAGCATCTTGGTATTATTGAAGATTTTCAAAGATTTACTGATTCTCATTCCTCTTATATTTTTTTTATTTTTTGATTCTAAAAGTAAATGAACTAAAGTTGATAGAGATTATGTACACTCCATCAAAAAATATGTCACGAAATTAATTTGTCATTATTTAAAAAACAATTTGACATATTTATTTTTAATTTTTAATTTAATTTTCATAAAAATAATAATTAATCAATTCAAAAACTATAAAATAACATTACCTGATAAAAAAAAAATATGACATTCTTTTTTCTTATTTAAAATATTTATTTTATTTTTTGAAATAAAAAATCAAACTCAACAAATTTATTTGTATTATTTAAAAATTAAACTGTTGATTTAAAATTTATAATAAATAATTTATTGATAAACTTTTTTTTACAGATATTATTTGGCAACAGTTAATGATGATCCAGCTCAACAACATCTGTATCGTGTATCAACATTGGAAGATAATTCAAAACCCGAGTGTTTAAGTTGTAATGTCAAAAGTGAAAATGGAGATAAATATTGTTTATACAATGAAGCTAAACTATCACCATCAAGAAATCGTTTTATTTTAACATGTGCTGGTCCTGATGTTCCTGATGTATCAATTTACAACAGTGTAAGTTGAATTTTTTATAAAATAAATAATAAAAAACAATTCAATCTTTTAGATATATATATATATTTCTTTTTTTATATTATTTTTTTTATAACTTGACATGTTCATTGACATTTTACTGAAATCGAAAATGTCATTTTTGACATTTTATTGCACTCAGCCATCGAAACGAATGAATATCTCTTCTTTACTTATCGATGCATATTTCCATTTTAAACATATTTTATTTTTTTTTTTATTATTTTTGTTGACTTTTTCACACTAGATTCTTGAAGATGATATAGTCAAAGACAGAGCTTTACATATTTTAACTTTATTTTTGTTCTTTTTTTTTATTATTTTATTATTTTTCTATCAACAAAGACACAAAGAAAATCAATCAAAAATATTGCTGATGAAAATAAATAAATGTTTTTTTTATTTTTATACAAAGAAAATATTAAAATTGATTTTAGTGACATTATTATTTGACTTTACGAGTGTAAAATTAATGAAAAAATGACTAAAATACTTTTAATATATTACTAAAAATCATGATCAAGAGTCAAAGTGATTTTTTTTAATTTAATTTTTTTCTTTTTTTTCTTTGAATTTATTATGATAAATCTTGATGGTAAAATTGAAATCTTTATCTTATTTTATATATATAAATATATAGATGATAAAAAAGTTTCGATCTCAGAGTAGTTTATAAATCCTCAAAGATTTCAAGTTGATTCTGATGATTTTTGTGAGTTAAGTCAAGTAAAATAGCCATTATACAGTTAATCTTATTAACTTGAAATAAATTCTAAAAATATCACAACGAAAATTACAATAATTTAATGTTGATTTAAATAACGTTACAATATTATTTTATTTTTATTTTAAATTTTATAAATTATAATAATTATTAAAAAACAAAATATTTCTATTCTTTAAATTCAAATTTAAAAAAAAAAGTATATTATAAACTTTTATTTAAAAAAATAAAAATTAAATTAAATTAAAAAATAAAAAAATTAGATGATTAAATTATTACAGTTAATTAAATATAAAGTTTATTAAATTATTTTGAAAAAAATTAAAAATAATTTAATTTTATACAATATTAAATTAGTAAAAATAATTGATAATTTGCCCTTTGTCAACTTGAGTTTAAATAATTATTACCACTTGATTGTTTTTACTGACAATAAAAATAATTAACCACAAAATGATGTATTTATTTGATAATTATTATAAAATTAATAATCAATTTATAATACATAAATTATAAACAGAATAAAAAATAAATAAATAATTAATTTTTAAATTTTAAAAATCAACTAAATAATTTCAAAATTAAAATTTTTATTTTATTTTATTTTCATAAATATAATCGCTGTTGATAAAACAAAAAATAAATAAATAATTACATACGTGTTTTATGAAATTTAAATGTCGGTTTTTATACATGTTTGTCTGACCAATTGTGGTTTAATTTAACCCCTCATATAGGGGTGAATAATACAAATGCATTCACATAAAATTGATCCATATTTTTTTTTGTAATACTTATGATTTTCATAATTAAAATTGTAAATGTGTTTTGAATTTTAACAAATAATTTAACAATTAATTTTTTATTTATTAAAATAATTTTTGTATTTAATAACAAGTATCAATTGATTTTAAAAAATTTAAATAATAAACATAAAATTAAAATTACAATTTAATGTTAAATTATTGTCAACTAATTGATATAATAATTGTTTTTTTATTTTTTTTTTTTAGGATAATTCAACAAAAATATTAACATGGGAAAGTAATTCAAGAGTTGCAAGTGTAATTAAAGAAAAATCAAGACCAATTGTTAAAAGATTTACAGTACCAGTACCTGGTGGTTTTGATGCACAAGTACGTCTTTTAATACCACCTGGAGCTGATTTAACTGGAGCTAAAAAATATCCAATGTTGGTTTATGTGTAAGTATTAAAATACATAATAAATATAAAAATAAAATAATATAAAATTATTCAAGTCAATTATAATTTTTAATTAAAAAATTAATATATCAATAAATTTATTATCAAGTTTTTTAAATTTTTCATTTTAAAAAAAATGATATTTTGCCAAGATTTTTCATACTGGAAAAAGCAAGATTTTAGATACGATGAGAAAGCAATTTAATTTTTCTTTGGATAAAAGAAAAATAATATTATCTTGGCAAAATAAGAAGCAATTGATGTTGCTTGCTTACACAATGAATAAAATTTTAAAGTAAAAGTGTAAGATGGTATATGATATATAAAATTTATAAAAAAAAAAAAAAAAGGGTAAAGGTATAGAAAAATTTTTTACAACATAGATATTTCTATGAAGAGACAATTTTTATTTTGCAAAAGCAGCAACACCACTTAGTTTTTCAATATACTTTTGTTGTAAACTTTTATATTTATTTTTTTTTATTTTTTATATTACAATCTTTGTCGTCAATATATTCAGATAATTTATAACACAATATCATTGTTCAATATATTCTCAACTAAAAGCTGCTGTTTCAAGCAAAAAAAAAATCCATTAAACCATGACAATCAATCAACTTTTTTAAAGTGTGCATAAGTTTATCTATGACAATATTAAAATTTTAGATCAATATAAATATTATACTAGAGAAATAATAAATAAATACAAAAATAAAATTGTAAACAAAATTATGACAAGCATTATCATGTCATATTGTCATAAAATAATTATTATCACTTTTAGAAATTCAGTTTTTTTTTTTATTGTTATTAAAAAATTTTTCATTTCTTATTTTCATAGCTTCTTTTTATATATTTTCATTTTTGTTGTAATTTTTTTTTTTCTTATATTTTTTTCTTTTTCTACAATTCTCGTATTTTTATTTTATTTTTTTTTTAAATTTTTTTGTCTTTATGTATCATTTACTTGAGCAATAACAAAACAATTTAATGAATTTTTTTTTATTATTTTTTTTGATAGTATCTACTTGTCACATTGTACATTTTTCAACTAACATTTGTAGAAAAAAATTTGTAAAAAAGAAAATTTAATTATAATATATATTAAAAATTTTAATTATCAAAAAAATTTTACTCTTGTAATTTTTAAAAGAAAGAAAAAAACATTTTATTATATTTAAAAAAATTTATTCATTATTTTTTTTTTTTTAAATATTTTTTTAAACCTTGTTAACGATACCTTTGATAACTTGTGTTTTAAATATTAATTTACTAGATGAGACATACTTTAAATATAAAATAAATTAATTTTTTTTATAACAAATTTTTTTTTTTAAATTATAAATAAAAGAATAATAAAATATATAGATGACAAGGTGTACGTGATTATATTTTATTTAAAAATATTCGCAAAGGATAATGATAAAATAAAATTTAAATTTAATTTGATGAATTAAAAGTTTAAAATAAAAAAATATTATATAAAAAAGTTTATTATAATAAATATAAAATAATGTAAATTTAAAATAGAAATATTATTATGTTAATTTATTTTTAAAAAATAATTTTTATTTTATTTTTTTAATTATCAAAAAATAAGTTGAAAAATTCAAGTAACTGTTTTCGATTTCTCAAGTAAAATGAAAAAAAATTATTTTTAAAAAAAATCTAAATACAAGACTACATTTGTTTGTGACATTTTTCCAACATCAGTGTCACCAAAAAAAGTTATAAGTGGTCTCTTTGACATTGCAGTGGTGATACAAACCTACCTTGAAATTGCTTCTGTGACTATAACTTTAAAAAGAGCAAAAAATAAATATAAATTTACTGAAGAATAATATAGCAAAGTTAGAATATTTTTCTTTCAACTTATTTATATTTTTTTTTTTTTATCATACTTAACTATTTTTTTTATTTTAAAAACTGTTGAACGATATAAACACAAAAAACTTGATACTTAAATTTACTTTACTGACTTGATAGGAAAAAGTTTAACTTTAAATTTATATATATATTTTTTTACCATCTGCCTTTATTGAAACTCAAAAATAATTAAAATCTTGTGAAAAAAAAAAAAATGTAGAAACATTATTTTATGTTTAATCAACTGTTTTAATTCTTTCCAATAAAATAAATTTACTAGAAAATAAATATAAAAATATGAAAAACATAATCCAGAATATAAAATTTAATTTACTTTAAAAATTTTGATTTTATTTTTTGTTGGATAAATAATAATACAAGCACTTTGTTTTGATTTAAAAATTCATCATCCAGATTATGTTTATTTAAAAAATCCCAATGGATATATGTATGTATAAAAAAATAAAAAAATAAAAAAATAAAAATAAAAAAGTAAATTTATAATGCATTTGCATCGTCTTTATCGTGATGGCAAAGGTTGAAAATTTTCCTACAACCTGGTTGATGTCCTTGGAGAATTCTCACAAAAAAAAAAAAAATCGTGCTAAAAATTATTCATGAATTTTACAAAGTTATATATAAAAAAATAATATTTCTAGTTCACTGATTTTTCAAATATCAAGTTACTAAAAAATTATAATAAATAGATAAATAATTGAATGATATTAAATTAATTTTAATATTAATTTGGGTCAACAACAAGTAACATGTCAATTGTCATTTTGACATTGATGATTTATTTATAAATAAAAGTAATTAATTGATCCCAAAGGTATAATTGTCATAGACTTCATAGTTGAATGTACATTATAATATTATTCTCTTGACATTTTCATTATGATGATAGTATCATAAGGTTGATAGATCAAAGCTCACGAATATTGATAGCCTTATCACAAATGCATTAACATCAATTAATTTGATTCATCAAATTTTTATCTAATTTTTCTTAATAATATATTATAAATCATGATTAATATGTTAATTACATTATGTAAAAAATTTTAATTAATTAATTTAATATTGGTAATTTAAATAATACACAAATTTTTGATTGTATTTATAATTTAATCAAAAATTTAATTTAACAAATCAGTAATTTTATGTTTATTTATTTTTTAGATATGGTGGACCAGATTCTTATCAAGTTACTGAAAAATTTAATGTTGATTGGGGTACATATTTATCAACAAATAAAAATATAATTTATGCTGCAATTGATGGACGTGGTACTGGACTTAAAGGAAATGCTATGCTTTTTTCTGGCTACAGAAATTTAGGAACTGTTGAAATTTATGATCAAATTAATGTTACAAGGTAAGAAAAATAATAAAACTTTTTTTTTTATTTTTTAATTAAAAATTAAGTTAATTATTTAAAATTGATTTTAGTTTTTTTATTTGAGTAAAAAATTGATTTAAAAATTTAAAAAAAAAAAGTAGAAAAAGTTAATAGAAAAAAATGATGGTGACATTGTAGTCCAGTGATAGTCTGACTGCAATGAACCAACCAACTTTTGTCTAACCCAAATATCCATATATATTCGTTAAAGTTTATTTTATTTTTTATCCTGAAAATACTTGAGTGAGAGCTATACCGCCTAAAACAAGTAACTTTTTACAATTTTATTTTATATTTTTTTTTTTTTCATTTTATTTTTCTTGTTACTCTTAACTTGGCATGAATTAATCGTTTCACTATTTTTTTTCCTCACATTCTTTTCCACTTTCATTCAACATTTTTATTTTTCTATTTTTCTTTTACAAACCCCCTTTTGTCTTTTTTTTTTTTTTTTTTTTTTTTTTCAACCACCTGCATTTACTTTTATTATTTTTTTCTATTTTCTTTCAAGGCAATTAATTTAGTCAGAGAAACAAAAAAAATATTTTTTCAACTAAAGATAAGCAAAATTAACTAGACTTTGTCAAAAGTAGTTCAAATATAAATTTTTTTATTTTTTTTTATATAATTAAATTAGTTAATTTGTTTCCTGATATTTTTATTGTAATAAATGTTTGATAATTTAGATATTTTATTTTTATTTTTATTGATGAATTGATAATACCCGAGGTCATTGTTATTTATCATCTGATTAAAGAGATTTGTGGTTATTCATCTCGTGACAATATGTTGATGGATTAATCGTTAGACATGGGATTAAACTAAATTGTGGTTTACAAAATAATATATCAATCAAATTACAAATATTTCATGTAATTTTTTCCAACAAAAAAATAATTGTAAACTAAATTAAACAAATGTATTTTTATTTTTAAATTTTAATACAAAAAAACAAATTTAAAGTTGATGTTATTGAAAGTTTAAATGGTATTTATTTACGAGTGACAACTTGGATGACATTATCACTATTTTATATTTATAGTTGACAAAACATTCTTGTATTGTTGAAAACCACTTGATATATGCTTTTCTATTTTAATAAAAAATAAATAAAAATATACGAATGACAAATATATTATGATGATGATGATAATAATAAATAATTATAAAGTTGATTCAACTTGATAATTTAAATTTTTAAATTTATTTTTAATTAATATTTAATTTATTTTAATTATTTATTTAATTTTTTAACATCAAAAAAATATTATCTGTGTATTTTTATTAAATAAAATAAATCAACTTTTTAATCATGCAAAAAAAAAAAAAAAAAATGAATAATTTTTGTTTAAAAAGTTTTAAAAACAATGTCATTTTTTATATAAAAAAAATAAAGATGAATAAAAAATAACTTATATACACAGTATTATTAAAACTTTAAAAATCATAAATTCCAAAAGACTAAATTTGAAATAAAAAAATAATAATAATCAGTTTAAAATAAAAAAACAAACAAGATAACTTTTGAATAAATTTAATATAAAAACTTTATCAATATAATATTTAATAACAATAAAAATATAATAAACTATGAATATTATAATATAATGTCAAGTTAAATTTAAAGAATAATATATTAAAATGTCAAGAGTGAACACAAAGTGTTGAACAATAACTAAACATGTTTAATTAGATTTATTTGTTGAGTTGACCATCATCATCATCATCATCATCATCATCATCTAGACAATATATAGTGTTACACCAAGGGATTACAAAATCCCAGAAGATTATAAATTGATAAAATAAGGTGTCACATATATATATTACATACAAACTAAACAAAATATATAAATAAGAACAGAAATAGTCTGTACTTGTTACCAAAGTAAAATACTAAATGTGTAAAAAATTTTAAACTCCAGTGGGAATTTTTTTATCAGTATGTGTATTGAGTGTTACTGAAACAAAAACTTTTGCAGACAATTTTGTATATGCAATAGCAAAAACAACATCAACAACATCAACAGCATCACCACCAACACCACCAACACCACCAACACTATCAACACTATCAACTACCAACAAGACAACTTGGTTCTTTTTTTTTTCTATTTTTTTATTTTTTTATTTTTCAAAACACATTTATTCGTTGTCGTCGAAAAAATGTTGGAGTACAGACAAGATACATACAACATTGATAAAAAAAAACTAAAAAAAATACAAAGGCGATTCCGCAATCACTTGGATTGTTTCCAATTTTCCCAACTGACTTTTTACACGATGAAACGCGACACGCCAGCAAAACACTCTACATCCAAATCATCCCAAACGTTTATTTTGACTTTTTTTTTTTTTATATGAATCTCAAGGGTTGTATAGAATATTTTTAATATTTATTATTTATTAAATATTAAAAAAGTTAAAAATTATTATTTTTTTATTATTTAAAAATGAATAAATAAGAATAAATTATTTTTTATGATAAAAAAAAAAAAAATTCATTAAACTTTGTTAAAAAAACTTGTATAATATTTATAGTACAATTTCAAAATTTGTGGAAAAGAAAATAAGAAAAAAAAAAAAAATTATGATGAAGAACAGGAAGTTGGATTCAGCAATTCTTTGGGATCGTAAAGAGGATACAGAAAATTGAAATGCTAGGATGTAAGGGCCAAAAGGGAATGGTCTCTTGCAAAGAGCTGTAAAAAATCTTGTACAATTTTGATGATAAAAAAGATAAAGAATGAATAAAAAATAAAAATATTGAAAGATAAAAATGAATAAAGAAAAAATAATATAAAAAAAAAAGTTTAAGAATTGTAGATTCTTGAATTCGTGACTAAAATAAATTGTTTGGTTTTTTTTTTTTTATATTTATTTCAATATTGCAAATAATTTTTTGACATTCAAGAATATTAACGTTCAATATTTTAAATAAACAATCTTAAATCACACAAAGATCAAAACTTTTTTTACTTAAATTTATTAACTTTATTTATATAATTAATTTCAAATAATTTAACAAAAATAAATATGAAAATTATCAAATATCTTTCTATCTTTTTTGAGATGATTAATTTTCTGATAACATTAAATTTTATAAATTCTAATTAAACAATTATTTATTTTTCATTACAGATATATACAGATAAATTTTCCATTTATTGATAAAGAAAAAACAGCAATTTGGGGATGGAGTTATGGTGGATATGCAACTGGTATGAGTCTTGCAATGGATAAAAAAGGTGTATTTAAATGTGGAATGTCAGTTGCACCAGTTACAGATTGGACACTTTATGGTAAAAAATTTTTACAAGTAAAATAAATATAAAATATTAATATAAGAAAAAAAAAAGAATAAAGTACTCAAATATTTTAAAAACATTAATGGATAAAAACCATAAATATATATATTTTTTTTTCTTATTTTTTTATAGACTCAATTTATACAGAACGTTTTATGGGCCTACCCACTGTTGCTGACAATCTGGGTGGTTACGAGCAAGGACAACTTTTGAACAAAGTAGACAACATTAAGTCTAATAGCTACTATCTTATTCACGGAACCCTTGATGACAATGTGCACTATCAGCAGTCTCTACTACTTGCCAAGGTGCTCGAGCAAAAGGACATTCTCTTCAGACAACAGGTATATTTTATAAAAATAAATTTAAAAACAAAAAAAAAATATACATTATACACTTTTGATACATTTTTCTTTTTTTTATTTTTAAATATTTTTTTACTGAGCCTAGTCATTGACATTTTAAAATGATGCATCATTGATTCATCTACATCAAAATAAATTTACATGATAAAATTAATATTTCAATTAAATTTATTGGTTTTTTTTTATTTTTTTTCAGACTTATACTGATGAAGATCATGGTATTCTTCAATCACGTGCACATCTTTATCATTCAATGGAAAATTTTTTAAATGATTGTTTAATAAAATCATGATTATCATAAAATTAAGTGAAATTTTTTTAAATAAAATTAAAACAATCTGAAATAAAAAAAAATTTTAATCTCAAGTTGTCTGTAAATAAGTGAAATCGTGTACATAGTAAATGTACGATATTGTAATATGAGTGTTCATGTAAATAACAATTCAGACTACAAAAAAAAATTTAAAAATAAAACAATTTACAAATACGACCACAATTACGTAAATATAATGGAAATTTTAAACTAAAAAAAATCATTAAAAATGCCGATATAGTTAATTATAAAATGAATTTAAAAAATAAAATAATTTATAAAAAAAAAAATTTTTAATTATTAATCTAAATTTTATGATGAATTTTTAATAAAAATAAAAAATATAAAAAAAAAAAAATACATATAACAGTAAAAAAAAATTAAAATTAAATTTGTTATTGATAAAAAGAGCTTAATAATGTTGAAGGTCATAAATGCTGACCGATTTTTTATCATATTGGTTGTTTTTCAAGAAAATAAAATTAAAAAAAAAATGTACTTACAGATTTACTAATTTAAAAATAATTTGATTTAATTATTTTTATAATTATTATAAATTTAAAAACAATATTGATTATGTAAAATTTCAATTCATAACATTTTGATTGACGAAAAATATAAAAGTATTAGATTCAATCGAAACATTGTCAATCGAAATATTTTATTGATATAAAATTTAAATTATAATTTCTTTAAAATTTATATTTAATTATAAATATAAATTCACATTTATTTCAACACTTAATGTTTTAAGTTTAATTATTATCATTTTTTTTTTTTATTTAGCATAAATATATCACCGAATAATAATTGTTAATTAAATTGACAAATTAAAGGTACTAAATAATGTCATAAATGACATTTAAAAATTATTGTCAATATCTCAGACTATCATAGTTTAATAATTTTTAATAAAAGGACCACTTTAAAAAAATTTTTTTTCTTTTTTAAAAAATAAAAAAATTAATAAACAAAGTGGTACATATAAATTTAAATAATTATATTTAAAAAAAGTAATTGTTAATGTTAATTCTCAATCTTATTGTAAATAAAATTTAATTAAAAAAATATTTGCATTAAATTTAGGCATGGTGAAGTATTGTTGATAAAATAATTTCAATAAATACATTGAAAAAATTAATGAAGAATGTATGTGAAATTTAAAAAGAAAAAAAATTAAAAAAAAAAAAGCTTGTACACCCGTTTATAAATTATTTGTTGAGTGTAAAAGTATAAAAATGATTTAAAAAAAATCTATGTTTTATTAAAAAAAAAAAATAAAAACACAAATACATTGCATTTATTATTTTTTTTAATTTTTAATTTACAAAAAGAAAACAAAAGTTTAATATATTTACATTTATTGTTTTATGAATTTTCAGTTTCCTTGTGTCTGAAAAAAATTAAAATAATTATTGTATTAATAAAAAAAAAATGAATATTTATAAAATATTTAAGTTATAATAAAAGTACAAATAATAAAATAAATAATATTAAATAATAATACATACTTGCATTTGGTACATGTATAAAAAACAGTTTGTCCTTCATCAGCTGATCTTAATTGTACAGTTGCATATGACATTTTATCATTACCACATTCACTACATTTTCTTTCAACAATTGGACCATCATTATCTTCATCATCATCAACAATATTTTTTTCATTAGCATAAGTATCAATGTTGTTAAATTTTATTGTATATTTCATAGATAAATCGCCAAACACTGAAAAAACAAAAAAACAAAAAACCTATTATTATTATTGTTTATTTATTTATTTTTTTTATTTGTAAATAGAATGAAATTGAATTGTTAAAATTTGTTGGTTACCTACCATCTGCATCCCATACACGTTTACAAGCATAACAAGTTACACCACCTTTTGGACCAAGAAGTGGAAGAATTGATCCACAATCAGAACAAAAACCAAGGTCAGTTTTAAAACCAATTGATTCATCTTCATTATTATTTTTATAGTTATTCATTTTATTTAATTTATTATCAATCAAAATGTGAATTTATTTACACACCAAAACCAAAAACACTGTCTTACTAATTTACAAATGGCGATGAATAACGAGTGCATTTATTTTTTGTCGCGATACATGAAAATTCACTTTTAAATTGTAAATTGTAATTGTAATTTGTAAATAACAACAATAAATAATATTTTTATATTTACATAATAATATTTATTATATGTTATAAAATTATTAAAAATGAAATTAATTATTTTACAGATAATTATTATGGGTTCTGTATGGGCAATGCCAACAAATGAGTAAATATAAAATATATCTAATTATATAAAAAATTAAAAAATAATATTAATAAAATATATTTTTATTTTAGAGATGATCAAACATTATTTGATTTTACAAATATGACAAATGTTGATAATTGGCATGAATCATCAGACACTGTTAGAACAGTTGGAATGTCAAAAGGAATTTTAACAATTCAAAAAACTCAAATATTTCAAAGAGCTATATTTTTTAGTTTATTAAATCCACAACCACATGGTGCTGGTTTTGCTGGTGTTAGAACATCAACAAATTTAAATTTATTAAATAAAGATAATATTGAAATGATATGTCGTGGACAAGGTGAAAATAAAGAATATAAAATTGTATTGAGACATCATGGACAATCATCAAATGATGATATTTCTTATGAACAATTTTTTACAGTTAGTTATTAATTTATATATTTATTTTTACAAATAATTAATTTAAATTAAATTTATAATTATCTTTAACAGGCACCAATGTCAAGTGATAAATTTGAAAAAATTATTTTACCATTAGAAAAATTTAAAGCTTATTATCGAGGACGTGAACAACCAGATGCTGAACCTTTGGATAAAAAAAATATAACAATGTTTGGAATACAAATTTATGGTGGTGTTTATTTACCAATTAAACAAAAAGGTGTATCATCATTAGAAATTGAAAAAATTATAGCAACAACAAATAAAAAATAAAAAAATAAAAACTAATTAATGTATTATTTTATAAATTTAAATGAAAATAAAATAATAATAATAATAATATATTGTAATTTAAGAAATATGATATATATTTTTATTAAATTTTGTAATATGAAACAAAAATAGAAACTAGTTTCTCGATTACACGAAATAATACTGTGTGACACGCGATAAATAATGAAAAAAAAATATATAAATTTACCTCTCTGGTAGCATGGTACCTGAGTTTATTGATGAAAAAAAAATACAATTTTTTAAAAAATGATTGATATGTATCCTTGAAATATTAGTATGACAAAAGAAAGGAATATAATTTTTTTTTTTTTGATCAATATTAAAATAATGTCAGTAAATAAATTCAGTATTTATTTATCAGTCAAGAAAAATGGTTGCATCAGCAACTGGGTAAGTTGAACTAACTTAATTAACAAATTTAAAAGTGAAAAAAATAATAATAATAAATTAAATTATAGAACAAGTAAAGTTTTGTTTGATTTTACTCGAACAGAACAAATTGGTAATTGGATTGAATCATCAGATACAATTAAAACAACTGGTATGTCAAAAGCTGTTATTGCAATACAAAAAACAAATTTGGTACAAAGAGGAATATTATTTACATTATTTAATCCAAGACCAAATAAACTTGGCTATGCTGCTGTTAAATGTGATACTAATTTTGATTTAACTGGTTATAATTGTATTACAATTAAATGTCGTGGTCAAGGTGTTAATTTAAAATATAAAATGTTATTGAGACACAAAGGAATGGATACAAATTCAATTGTTTATGGACAAATATTTACAGTAATTATTTTACAATATTATGAATAATTTATATATCAATTTATTTTTCATATTTGTTGTTTTTTTTTTTTTCAGGCACCTGATAATGAATTTGCAACAATTAAACTTCCAATGAATGATTTTAAACCTTATTTACGTGGACAAGAAATTTCAATTGAAGATAATCCATTGGATAAAACAAAAATAACATGTGTTTGTTTAAAAGTTGATATGGGACCTTATTTACCAGATAATAAACCAGGTGTTGCTGCATTGGAAATTGATTGGATTAAAGCAATTAAATGACATAATCATAAAACAATACATTTATCATAAAAAAAAAAAATATATATATATATAATAAATCTTCCAAAGAAATTATTATTAATATTGTAATAATAATCTAGAATATAATTAATAATTTATATTAATTTTAATTTAACAATTATTATAATTTTTGTTTTAATTTTAAAAAAAAAAAAAACAAAATTTAATATTATAAAATTTATTTATTATTATAATGATAATTGATCAAGTATATGTATACTTGATATAAATAAATAATTATCGAGGACGATAATAATTTATTAACATAAATTTAATTATTTGTATTTTCAATGTATAAATTATATAATCTCGGTAAATTTCTAACAAGGTTTACCATTGATCTATTAGTGATTTTGATTCAATTTGATATATCCAAGATCCTCAATTTTTTATTAAATGAACGTGATACTCTATTTTCTACCAGCACATGGTCTTGTTGATACCTAGATGATGATGATGATGATGATGATGATGATACTGTGATGCGTGCGCAATCAAGCCAAAGAGAAAAACAACACACACACGCAAACACACTTGTTTTTTATATTTTTCATTTCAATTGGATCCCCTACTTCACCATATTCAATTGTTACTAATAATAATAACAACAAAAAGGGAAGCTAAAAGAAAAAAAAAAGCAAATTTCAATTTAATTTATAATCATGGCGCCTGTAGACAACTCACCAACAAGCAACATGGGTGATTTTGAATTGATAACATCAACAAAATCAAATGATACAATTCCAGTACATAAATATAAATCAACTAAAACTGGTATAACAGTTGTTATTGCTGAAGTTGATGGACCAGTTGTTGGTGGATATTTTTGTATTCGTAAGTATATTATAATTTATAATTATAACCTAAAATATTAATCAACAAATAAATCTAATATATAAATTTATTATTAATATTAGCAACTGAAACATTTGATGATGATGGTTTACCACATACATTGGAACATCTTATATTTTTGGGTAGTGAAGATTATCCATACAAAGGTGTACTTGATCTTTTGGGTAATAGATGTCTTGCATCTGGTACAAATGCTTGGACAGATACTGATCACACAAATTATACAATGACAACTGTTGGAAGTGAAGGATTTTTATCATTAATGCCAGTATATCTTGATCATATATTATTTCCAGTATTATCAGATTCTGGTTTTTTAACAGAAGTACATCATATTAATGGTGATGGTGAAGATGCTGGTGTTGTTTATTGTGAAATGCAAAATCGTGAAAATGGAGGTGAAGAATTAGCATTAAAAGAATTAACAAGATTATTATATCCAGGTAAATGTGGTTATAAATCATGTACTGGTGGTATTATGGAAAATTTACGTGAAAGTACAACAAATGAAAAAGTACGTTCATATCATCATGATTATTATAGACCAGAAAATTTAACAATAATAATAACTGGTAAAGTACAACATGCTGAAGTATTTAAATCATTACGTAAAATTGAAAATAAAATATTAACAAAAGGTAATCGTGGTAAATTTGAACGTCCATGGCAATCAGCTGTACCAGAATTTACAAATACAATTGAAAAAAATATACTTTATCCATGTGATGATGAAGATAATGGTTTAATACGTGTTGGATGGAGAGGACCATCTGGTGTTAGTGAATTATATGATTTAACTGGTTGTTCATTATTACTTAAATATTTAACAGATAATTCAGTTAGTCCATTAAAAAAAGAATTTGTTGAAATTGATGATCCATATGCATGTAGTGTTGATTTTGGTCTTGTTGAAAATTCAATATCAATGCTTTATTTAATATTTAGTGGTGTACCAATACCAAAAATAACATATGTTAAACAACATTTAATAAATGTATTAAATAATATTTATAACAATGATAATGGTATTGATATGACAAGAATGTCAACTGTTATTAATAGACATCAACTTGAAACATTAAGTAATTTAGAAAATATGCCACATGATTCAATTGCATTTATGCTTATTGGTGATGCATTATATGGACGTAATAATAATGATCTTGAACAACGTTTAAATACAATTAATGATTTAAAAAAATTATCAAATGAACCATTATCATATTGGAAAAATTTATTAAAACGTTATTTAATTGATGCACCATTTGGTATTGTTAATGCTAAACCAAGTATTGAAAAACAAAAAGAAATTGCAAGTAATGAAGTTAAACGTATTAGTGAAAGAAAAATTAAATTGGGTAAAGATGGTCTTGAAAAAAAAGAAATTGAATTACAAAATGCTATTGCACAAAATGAAATTGAAATACCAGATGAATTATTAACATGTGTACCAGTACCAGGTACTGATAGTATTAATTTTCATAATGTACGTAGTTTTTTTACTGATAATAATGAACAACATGGACGTTTTGATATTAATAAATTACCATTATATACATGTTTAGATCATGTTAATACAAATTTTGTATATTTATTTGTTGTTATGGATACATCATTATTATCAAGAAATTTAAGACCATATTTACCATTGATACTTGAATCAATTGGTGAATGTCCAATTGAACGTAATGGTATATTAATACCATATGAAAATATTGTTACTGAAATTGAAAGTGATACTATTGCTGTTTGTACTAAAACTGGATTTAATAATTCATCAAGATATTCATGTGGTATATTTAGTAATAATATTACATTAATAATACAATGTGAAATGTCAAAATATAATAAAGGTATACAATGGATTAAAGAATTACTTTATGATACTAAATTTACTGTTGATAGATTAAAAATTATATGTTTAAAAATGATTAATGAAATAACACAATTAAAAAAACAAGGTAATGGAATTGTTAAAAGTTTAATTAAAGGATTAATTTATAATAAAGATAGTAATCATTTTAATTCAAGTCCACTTAGACAACAACAATTTTTAACTAAATTAATGGAACAATTAACAACTGTTGATGGACAAAAAAAAATTATAAATGACATTGAAAATGTTAGAAATATATTAACATCTGGTAATAATATTATGTGTCATATTTCAACAAATGTTGATAAATTAAGTAATCAAGTTAATGATCTTTATACACCATGGAATATATTGAATAATCAAAATATTGAAAAAAAAATGATTAAAATAATACCAGATTCAAAATTATTAAAACCATTTGATGAAATTAATATAAAAGGTTCTGTTCTTGGTCTTGGTTGTGTTGATTCATCATATTCATTACAATGTGCACCTTGTATTACTGATTATAATCATCCAGATTTACCAACACTTTTAGTTTGTCTTCAATATCTTACACAGTTGGAGGTATTAATTTATAGAATTTATATACCTATATTTTTTTTTTTTTAATTCAAAACTCATATAAGTATTTATTTTTATTTATAATTTATTTTTTGTTCAGGGTCCAATGTGGAAACAAGTTCGTGGTCAAGGTTTATCATACAGTTACAAAATATTTGTATGTCCAAATGAAGGATTAATTTATTTAACATTCTTTGGAGCTACAAATTTAGTTGGAGCTTATAAAGAAACAAAAAAAATTATTGTAAGTTGATTTTTTTTTTTTTTTTATTTAAATTATATCTGTTTTGTCATTTAAATATTTAACAAAATTAATTTTACAAAATATTTTTATACTTGTTTAAACCAGTCAATCAACTATTTGATAACATTTTTCTTTTCTTTTTTTTTTAAATCATCAATATTTAAATTATATTATTGTTTTATTTAAATAACAGGAAAGTTATTTGAAAGAAAAAAATTGGGAAAAAATATTATATGAAACAGCAAAAGCTTCAATGATATTCCAAATTGTTGATAGAGAAACATCTGTTGGTGATGTTGTATCACAATCAACAATGTCATATTTTAAAAAAGTATCACATGATTATAATCGTCAATTGGTACAAAAAGTACACAGTGTTGATATTAATGATTTAGATCGTGTTGCTAATAAATATCTCAAGCCATTATTTGATCCTGAACAATGCAAAGCATCAATTGTATGTCATCCATCAAAAGTCAATGAAGTTTCTGAAGCTTTTAAAAGGTAAATTACATTTTTTATAAATTTAAATTCAATTGTTTATTTTAATTAATCTTTATTTTATTTTTTATTTTTTATTTTTTATTTTTTAAAAAACAGCTACAGTCAAAACCTTGAAGTCTTCACTTCTCTCGAAAGCAGTTATCTCAACGACTGGTAATCATCAAAAATTAATTTCTTTCTTTTTTCCAATTTTAAAATTAAAAACAAATAAAATAATAAAAAAACAGGGAAATTAAATTCATTCAATGTCACGTATTTTATAAAAATATCAACATAAAAAAATAATTAAAAACCACGTGTGTTATTTGTTACAAATATGCGTGTTTATATAAAAATAAATTAACACAATAATTATCACGTGAAAAAAAAAATACACATTCGATTACAAAGTAAAATTAAATTCAAATAAGTAGTTTATAATTTAATTTTTTTTTCATATATCTATCTTTTAAAAACAAGTATTTTAATTTTTCTAATTTTCATATCAATTATTAAATAATAAATATGATTTTCCTTTTTTTTTTTTTTTCTAAATAAAAACTGTATTTTTAATGATATTAAAATGATTCTGTTTATATAATGAAACGTTTTATTTGTTTATTATTTTATTATTATATTATTTATTATTTATTTAATTTAATGTAGGTAGTAAAATAAAGATAAATGGATTTTTATTGTGGAGGATGGATTATCCAAGTAACAAATGGTGAGTATTTTTTAAAAGTTTTCTCAACTTTTACATTCAACATTTTTTTTAGAAAAAAAAAAAGTTGATTAATTGCAAAACATTGCAATATGATTAAAGATTTGTGTTAATATTTTTTATATTAATTTTTTTATTACATATAATTATCAACTAAAACTTTTATCTATATATTTTTAATTTAATATTTTTATTAATTGATAAAAAAAAAATACAAAAATTCTATTGCAAAATACGATATGATTATTAGTAAATTTACTATCTATCCAAAGTCCAATATTTTTATTAAAAAATAAATAAAATAAAACTGGACTTTTCACAAGATATTAATCGACTGAGAATATATATTAATCGTGAAATAAAATTTAAAATTAATTTAACATTTTTTATAAATAAATGAAAAAGTTCATTAAACTCAAAAAGAAAAAATATTTCTAAATAAAAAAGTAGTTGGCCCTGATGCTCTTTCAGCATGTAGTAAATTTTGTCGTTGATCTAATTTTATAAAATAAAAATAATATTAAACTTTATAAATTTATTAATAATATTATTCAAAATTATTTAAAGTAAAAATTATGTCAATGATGACTTTGATTTAATTATCATTTATATAAAGTTACTTAGCATTTACAAAATTAATTAATTCAAGGTGCAAAAGTCTCTTGACCCTGATTAATAATTAAATTAACTTTAGTGTGTGATTCGATGAGTTGACTGATAAAATTAAAAAATATTTAAATCAAAAATTAACATTAAATTTTGAATAAAATTAAATAATAATAATATTAATTTGATTTAACTATTTATTTTATAAAAATAATAAAGAAAGTCAAATAAAATAAAGTCAATGTTCAAGGTTAATATAATAATCTTAAATTTATTTTTATTTTATTTACCTATTGACTGGAATAATAATTTATTATTTTAGATTAATAAAAAACAAATAATAATTTTACTAAAAAATATAATAAAACAGTTTGTTTGTTAAACTTTCATATCACGTATAATTTTTTTTCTTTTTTTGACGTGACAAGCATGAAAGCATTGTAAATAAGTCAGAGTGTGTAAAATTCAAATGAGCTGAATAAATATATATATTGCAATTTTTTTAATGACGGATACGCCAATAAATATAAAATATATCAATAATTATATTTAATCAATACCGTTAAACTGATTTATAATAACAAATATGTCATCATTAGAATTTTTAAATTTAAAAAAAAATTAATCTCATAGACAATAATAGTTTTTTTTTATAGATAAATATATTTACAGTTAAAAAAATTATTATAGTTTTAATTTATTTAGATTATAGTATAATGTACTAGATAAAATTGCATGTTACCAAATAATTAGAATAAATTTCCCGACAATATTCAACAATCCGTTTCTAATTTAAGAAAAAAATATTAAATCATGAATTTGCTCTACTTTTTTTATTTTTTTTATTTTTTATAAATATAATAATATAATTATTTAATTATGTTTATCAATTTGTTGATAATATCAAGATTTTATTTTATAATATTTGATTAAATTTATAAAAAAAAAAAAATGTAAAAAAGTATGTAAAATTTCGATTTCAATTTTGAAATTTCGAATTTTTAAATTCAATTATTTTCGAAACTTTAATTATTAAATTTAATTTCTAATTATAAATTGTTAATATTATAAATAATTAATTGATTTTTAACAAATTTATTTATAAAATTACAAAAAAAAAAAGCAAAAATTCTTTTTTAATTTTAAAATTTCATAATAAAATAATAAATTGCATTTGTGATGATAAATCAAAGAGTGTCGTGGTCTATCAATTTCTTTTGTTAATAGAATAAATTTAAATAACAATAAATAAATATCTTAATAATTATTTTTTTTTTTTTAAATTTATATTCTTTTTAGATAATTTTTTTTTTCAGGTCCATTGTTTATTATTTAAAATATGATTTAACAATATTCATTGTTAAATATTGATGCTAGCTTAATAAATAATTATTGAGTAATAAAAAAAAATCGAAAAAAAGGTTGAATATATTAAATTTGTTAAAAAATAACAAAATGAATGAAATAAAGAGGCAAATAGTTTGTCTGGTTTTACATTTATTTGTGGAGGGAGTCATACAACTCTAAAGTTTTGCTTGAGTTTATAACTGGTAAAAAGTTTTAGTCCCATTCGGATACCTTTTCCAACGAGTATTCACCTGATGAATTGTGTTTTTACATTTTAATTTATAAAATTAAAAAAAAGTATAAATTTAATAGCAAAAAAAAATTGAAAAATTATGTAAATTTATTATAAAAATTAAAAGTATTATTTATCATCTTTCATCTTTTATTTTTAATTAAAAAAATTAATAGTTTATTGTTTTTATAAAAAATAAATTATTAAAAAAAGTGTAATTAATAAATAATTATAAATTAAAAAAGTGACAATGAATTATTTCAATTGTATAAATAAAAAATAAAAAAAAATATGAAAAATTGAAATAATATTAAATAATTGTGTATTAAAATTTTTAATAATAATATAATAAATGAAAATGTCAGACTTAATATCTGATGTATCTATAAATAATAATAATAATAATATAAAAAATAATGGAACAACAAAAAAAATTATAACAACAAAAGACATTGTGAGTATATTTTTATTTAAAAAAATATATAAAACGCTTTCTGAATTTTTTGAATAGAATAATTCATTTTAATATTATTATAATATACTTTGAGATATTTTTTTAATTTATCTGGAAAATTTAATCAGTTAATGTACCATTTAGTAAAATAAAAAATAAAATATAAAAAAAATTGATGATTATATGGTGAAAGCGCAAATGTACAAGTGATGATTGTTCCGGTGTTATTTTAAATTGCATTTGAAAATTTATCATTGCATTTGTTGGTTAGTGGGTCATTTAAATAGTGTTCTAATTTAAATAATTAAAAAAATAAAAAAAAAAGTTATTTGTTATTAATAATTATAACATAATAAATTATTTAAAAAAAAAAATTTTTTTTAAATAAATTAAATATATTTAATTTAATAATATATAAAAATTTTATTTTAAAATATATATAATTTTAATTTAAATTAAAATTTATAAAAACAATAAAATTAATTATAAATATTATTATTTTTTTTTTTAAATAAACATAAAGCTTTTAGCGCTTTCCGTTGAATGTCGTTACTGTCGACAAAAAAATTTTATTGATTTCGTTAGAAGCTAAAAGTCGACAAGCTTTTTACAACAACTCTAAAATAAAATAAAAATAAAATAAATAATAATAAATATTATAAATAAATATATAAATAATATTAAGTTATTTTTAAAAATAAACAATGTCTTGTCAAATAAATTTTATAATATAAAAAAATTAATTAATCAAATTGAAAATTAAATTATTAAAAATGTAATATTAAAAAATATAATTTACAATAATATATATTTTCAATGTTAATTAAATATTCAAGTGTTATTATTTATATATTTATTTATTATTTTTATTTTTATTTATTTTGAGTGTACAATATTGGTATCAGAAAAATAATACGTAAAGTTATTTGGTTAAGCACGAATAGACGTCACGGAATTTTTAACCGAGTAAGTAGAAATAATTTATAAAATAAATTAAAAAAATAAAAATATATTATAATTAAGATTTACAGTTTGCAATTTTACATACATAATTATTACTGTATAATTCAGGATAAATAAATATGTATAAATAAAAAACCAACAATATAAAATTTCTATTTCTTTTTCGAAATTTTTTATTTTTTTTTTTCTAAAATGACAATAAAATATATACCGTATTATTTATACTTACCACAAAAATATTTAACGTTATATTTTTAATTAAACTGTTATTTTCTAAATGTTATAAAAAAAATTATACAGAAAAAAAAAAGGAAACTGTAAAAAAGAAATAAAATAAGAAAATTTAAAAAATAAAAAAAAAATATAAAATTATTATTTTTTTTTGTAATTTATATTTTAGTAAAATATTATATAATTTAAATATATTTTTTTATAATAATTTTTATTTTTTTTTTTAAATTGTATGGTAGACCTTGATGGTTTGCAAAAAAACTCATTGATATTTCATAATTTATGTTAAGTTTAATACATGTGCGCAAACCATGCAAGAAATAACAACTTACTTTCTATTATTTTGTTGAGTACAGTGCACTTTTTTTGATGTCAATGACTCATTTTGTATTTTAAATTTGACATTAAAGAATATATTGATAATTAAATTTTATATAAAAAAAAAAATATATTTAATTTGAAATAAAATTAATTAAAAATAATCAGGAAGTTTAAAATACATGATTGTTTATTATTTTTAACTTTCATTTTGAATTTATTATAATTATGTAATACAAATTATATTTTATTAATTTTTTTTTTTTTTTTTTTTCAATATCATATGTATTCACTGTATTTTTTTTATCTGAGAGTTGAATATTTTTTATATCTTTTAGTAAAAATTACATCTTGTATTCGAGCTTGATCAAAAAAATTAAATAATCATTCGATATGTTTTTTTTTTTTTTTTTTCATAATTCATAAATTATATATATTTTTTTTATATAAAAAAATTGGTTTTATTAAATGTAGGAGATTTTTATTTGTAGAAAATTTCAATGAAGTTAATAGGCTATTACAATCATCAAAGAAACATGCAATATAAATTGAAATAATCATAAATTATATAATAAAAAATATTTATTAAAATATTATTGACAAATTAAAAATATAAAAAATTAAAAAATTTATAAATTACTTTATTTTTAACAATTTTTTCTCAACAAAATATTATTTATTTGAAAAACTTGTTTATAAAAATATCTATAGAATATTCAAAAAAAAAAAAAAAAATTTGCATATTGAATGAGGAAAAAATATTTATTAATTTTTCAAAACAAAAATTTTTATTTATTCATTTATTATACAAATAAATATAAATTTTTTTTTTATCAAGGAAATAATTTTTTAATTGTTGTATAACCTTGATTAATTCAGAACACACGTTAATCAATTTTATATTTTTTTATTGCCAACACTTAGACACATTATTTTTAAACCTTGAAAATTTAATATTCAAACCAAAGTACAAGTGAGATCCAAGTTTCATCAACTATTTGAAAAAAAAAATAAAAAAAAACAAATTATAATAAAATCCAATAGTAAATGAGTTTTTTTTTTTTTTTTTTGTTATTTATCATTAAAATTTTAAATATTTATCAAGTCACACTTGACTATAAAATACATTACGTAATAATTTTTTAAATAATCTAAAAAAAAAAAAAAAAATTATCGCTAATTTTGATATAAATTTGTAAATTTATTTAACTTAAAATTTACCAAGTTTATCAATAAATAATTATAAAAAAAAACAACAAAAAATTAATAAAAATATAAATATTAAAATTATTAATTATCAATCAATTAATATTAATTTAATGACAAAAATCAATTGATTATTTTAAAATACCAGATAAATATAAAATTATCATTATCAAAAAATATGAAATAATTTATACATTTGACATGTTGATCAATCAACCAACTGATATATTTTTTGATGATGAAATTAAATATAAAAAAAAATAGATAAATAAATTTTAATAAAATATATTTTTAATTAAATAGGATATTGAGAGAGGGGATATTAATACAAGTAGGGATAACGAAATAAACTCATCATCATCATCATCATCAACTGACGAAACAAACGAAGCGTCACCTGGTGCCACAAATACATCTAGACGTTGGTCAACAGTAGTTCATTTACTTCGTTATATTGGATTGACAATGTTTTTTGTCGGTACAATAACAGCCCTCGTGGCTCTTGTTTGGTTTTATATGGGTCCAATATTTGTTGTACAACTATTACTTGTTGTTATCATTGCCTATTTTGTATCTGGTGGACGTCTCAAATGGCTACAAGTTGCTGTTAGAACCGCACCTCGTGATATCACGTAAGTCATTTTTTTATTTTTTTTTTTTTCATTTATATTATTATAAAATACACATACTATACATTTTTATTAATTTATCAAACAATCATTTTGTATATCTATCAACTAAATGATTGTCTTAATTATCATCGAAATTAAATTTCAATTTATTACTAAATGAAATTTTACTATCAAATATTTCTACAGCTGTCAAAGTAATATACACGTGTCACAAACTTGCATAAAAATAAATTTAAAAAAAAAAAACAACAAGAAATGGAGAAAGCATAACGGTATTTTGACTTGAAAAAAAATTATATACTTATAAATTTTTTTTAAAAATGTGTATATTTATTTCTAGAACACATTTCGATACTGTTTTTTTTTTTCGAAATTTTAAATTTAAAAAAAAATGTATTAATTACATATATTGGGGAGAAAAAAAAATATTTAAATTGGATTCAACTTGAAATATTATTTTAAAGATAAAGAGTTATATTTTTTTATTATTATCATTATTTTTTAGTTGATCAAAGAGCAAAATACTGAATGGGTATAAAGGTCGAGGTTAAATTTTTATATGCTATTTATTATATTTTTTCTGTTGAATTTGTGCTATATTGATTGTGTCCGTTATCAGTCAACTTTTCAATAAACCGGATGAATTAATTACAAATTTTCCTAGTAATAAAACGGATGCTCTCATTTTACTTACTTTTTTTTTTATTATTATTTTTCATTTTCTGAATCAGCAAATAAATAATTGAAATTAATCATTTTTTTCATCGCAAAATATTTAATAAAAATTTGCTCTTTTTTTTATGTCAAAAAATATATTTAAATTATTTGATAATTTTTAGAATTTAGATGAATTAATTAGTCATTGTGATGAATTAATTTGATAAATAATTATAAATAAAAAATGAATTTTTTTTTTTGAAAATCATGATGAATGATTTACCAGAAATATTAAATCATTTTTTTTATTATTGAATTATCATAATGAATTTATAAATAAAAATATACAATTTGAATTAGTTATTTATATTTTAAATGAAAATTAGTTTTTTAATTTTATGTAAATGAATTGACGTCAATATATTTTGTAATGATTTTTAAAATTGATAATATATTCTTGTTATGTTTGAAATTATTATGTAATAATTCTGTGAACTAGTTTTTTTTTTTTTTTTTCTGTATTATTTTAAACCACAAAATTAATGTCGTTCAAAAAAAAAAAATGCAATTTATTTTATTAATTATTAAAATTTTTTTACAGGGGTCTTTATAGATTTACAAAATTAATGTGGTGGTTAAAATCACATGAAAGAAAAAATCACAGTGTTGCTGATATATTTAGACAAAATGTAACTAAATATCCAAACAAGCCTTGTTTTATTTTTGAAGAAAGAGAATGGACATTTCAAGAGGTAAATAATTCTATAATTATTTGTTTATTAATTTATTTAAACAATAATAAATTTCAATTATTTAAAATTGAACATAATAAAGTTTATGTAGAAAAAATAAATTTAAATAATATATTTGTTTAATAATTACAGATTGAAGATCTCAGTAACAAAGTATCAAATATATTTAAAACTCATGGATACAGAAAAGGTGATGCTGTTGGTTTATTGATGGAAAATAGACCAGAATATATTGCAATATGGCTTGGTTTATCTAAACTTGGAATAATAACAGCATTTATAAATACAAATTTAAAAAAAACATCATTATTACACAGTATTAGTATTGCTAAATGTCAAGCATTTATATTTTCAAATGAATTAGCTGATTGTAATTATATTTATTTATTTTTATTAATTTTAGTTTAACTACACAATATATTAATTATTTATTTTTTCATTTTTTTTATAGCTATCAAAGATGTTGCACAATCACTTGATGCAAAATTAGCATTATATCGTTTTGGTGGTGAGACTGGATTAAATGCATCTGGTTTAAAAGAAAAAGATTTTTCTTCATTATTAAATGATACATCATCAGTACCACCAGTTATTCAAGATGGTGGTAATTATAATGATAAATTAATGTATATTTATACAAGTGGTACAACTGGTCTTCCAAAAGCAGCAGTTATTACAAATTTCAAGTAATTTTATTATTTAATTTTTTTAATATAAAATTATTCAAATTTAATAATTTATTATTTATTTATTATTTTTATAGATTTATGTTTATATCAAGTGCTTTAAAATTTCTTTGTGCATTAAAAAGTTGTGATAGATTTTATACACCATTACCATTGTATCATACTGCTGGTGGTGTTGTATGTGCTGGTCAATCATTGTTATTTGGTTCAACAACTGTTATTAGAAAAAAATTTTCAGCTAGTCAATATTTTGAGGATTGTAGAAAATATAATTGTACAGTAAGTAAATTATTTATATTTTTATTTATTTAATTAATTAATAATTTTACTTGAATTATGATTTTTTTTTTTTTTTTTTCAACAGGCTGCTCAGTATATTGGTGAAGTTACTCGTTATATATTAGCAGTACCACCAAAACCAGAAGACAAACAACACTCAGTAAGAGTTATATTTGGTAATGGTTTAAGACCACAAATATGGAAAGAATTTGTAAAACGTTTCAACATAAAACAAGTTGGTGAATTTTATGGAGCAACTGAAGGAAATGCAAATATAAGTAAATAAAAATCAAAAAAAAAAAAATTATCAATTAATTTTATTAATTTTAAATAAATTTATTAAATATATTTTTTATTATTTAGTTAACATTGATAATACTGTTGGAGCAATTGGTTTTGTATCACGTATTATACCACAATTTTATCCAATTTCAATAATTAAAGTTAATGAAGATGGTGAACCAATTAGAAATTCAAAAGGACTTTGTCAAGTTTGTGGTCCAGGTAAATTAAAAAAAAAAAAAACAAAACATTTATAGTTTTTTAAATAGAAAAAAATGAAATTAATTTATAAATTTATATTAATTTAGATGAACCTGGTGTATTTATTGGTAAAATAATACCAAATAATCCACATCGTGCATTCCTTGGTTACGTTGATGATAAAGCATCAGAAAAAAAAGTTGTACGTGATGTTTTTGAAAAAGGAGATTCAGCATTTCTTTCTGGTATTAGAAAAAAAAAAATTAATTAAATAAATAATTTATTAATAATATATAATGTATTTTTTTTTATTGTAGGCGACATTGTTGTAGCTGATGAATTGGGATATTTATTTTTTAAAGATAGAACTGGTGATACATTCAGATGGAAAGGTGAAAATGTATCAACAGCTGAAGTTGAAGCACTTGTCAGTAATATTATTAATTATCGTGATTGTATTATTTACGGTGTTGAGGTAATTATTATTTAATTTGATATAAATAATTGATTGAATAAATGATTAATTTAATATTTTTTTTATTTAATATTTAGGTACCTAATTCTGATGGACGAGCTGGTATGGCTGCAATATTAGATGAAAATGAATCATTAGATTTAAAAAAATTAGCTGATGATATGAAAGAACATATTCCAAGCTATGCTAGACCATTATTTATTCGTATATTAACTAAAATTGATTTAACTGGTAATTAATATTATATTTTTCTTTAATTTAATTTATTAATTTCAAATTAAATTTAAATATTTCAATTATTATTTTTTATTATTTAGGAACATTTAAATTGAAGAAAAAAGATCTACAAGATGAAGGATATAATCCAAATAAAATTAATGATAAACTTTATTATTTGGATCAAAAATTAGGATATCAACAAATAACAAATGAAATTTATGAAAAAATTCAACAAGGAAAAATTAAATTTTAAATTTATAATTTGTTTTGATAATTAATTTTTATTCTTTTTTTTTTGAATGACATTTCAAAAGTATTCTTTTGATATAAATTTTGAATAATAATATTATGTTTTTTAAAATTTTAAAGTTAATTTTAGTATAGAAAAACAAATAAATTTATAAATATTATAATAATTCATATATATAATTTTAAAATTATTAATTAGTTAGTTTAATTTTTAATTAGATTTACATGTTCATTTGATATTTTTATTTCTTCACAAACATTTTTTTTTTTTCCAACTTTAAATATATTTTAAATATAAATAAGAAAAATTTCCATTTATGTAATATGTTATTTTTTAAATGGGTGTATTTGGGGTGTATTTGTTATTATGTTTTTTTTTTTTTAAATAAATCAAAGATATTTTATATACGTATTAAATTTTTTGTTGTTATTTATTTAATTATTTTCTCATGAAATTTATCTCCATAATATAATTACATTATATAGAAAATATTTCTCCACATTTCTATACGATAATTTTTTTTATTTTCGAAAAAAAAAAAAATCGAAAATATTTATTTATTTTTTTTTTATCAAGGCATGTACACAATCGATCGACATTTCAATGAAAACGTAGCTTTATGTATTTTTATAAGTCAGCTGTCAAATGTCAACTGTCAAATAAAACATCTTGAAAATAAATTACTTAATTAGTAGATAAATAATAAATAAATTAACAAATAAATGTATTTTTTTGAAATAAATAATTGTATAAAAATATAATTAAAAAAATGTCATCATCTGATAACAATGATCAAGATGTTGGTTATAAAAATTTACTTGTTGATGAATTGCCTTCATTTGTAAGTGATAAAATATGTGAAATATTAAATCATGATGATAAATGGAGAGAACTTGTTGGTAAATAAATATATTATTAAATTATTTTTTTAATTAAATAATAATATTATAATGTTTTTGTTTTTTTTTTTTAAAAAAAAGGTAAACACTTGTTATGGGACACAATTACAGTTCAAAATTTGGATAAACAAAAAAATCCAATGAAAGAAATAATAAGAAAATTAGGTAAAGGTGGTTATGAAGTTAATGAAATTTATATATTATTGTATAATATGGGACATTATCTTGGAATGAAAGAATTACAATTATATGTTGATAAAAAATATCAAAATTTATTAAATAAAGCTAATGATAATTTATCAAATAAAAATAAACTTAAAGTACAATGTTTAACAATGAGTACAAATAAATTATCAAATAATAATAATAATAATAAAAGTGAAGAAAAAATAATGAATAAAGCTGGTGAAATAATAAAACGTCCTTGTGCACCAAGTCATTCAAATAATCTTGATGTTGTATCACCAAATTTACCAAGTTTATTATTATTTAATTCATTAATGACAATAACAGAAATAATGAATGCACTTAAATCACAAACATCATTACAAAATATACCATACAAAGAATTAACTGAATCAACAGATAATTGGTGTAATAATAGAGTTATTGGTAAAGGTGGTTTTGGTAAAGTATATAAGGGTTGTTGGAAAAATACTGATATGGCTATTAAAAAAATTGAAAAAAAAAAAACAAATGAAAATGATGGTTACTTGGAAGAATTACAACAATCATTAGGTGAAATAACAACACTACAAATGTGTCCACATGATTGTATATTAGCAATATATGGTTATAGTATTAGTCTTGATTCAGCACCATGTCTTGTTTATAAATTTATGGTAAATGGTTCATTACAAGATAGATTAGCAATGTTAAATGGTACACCACCATTAAATTGGTTACAAAGACATAATATTGCTAAATTTGTTGCTCAAGGTTTACAATATATTCATACACATATTGAAAATAAACCATTGATACATGGTGATATTAAAAGTGCAAATATATTATTAGATGAAAATATGAAACCGAAAATTGGTGATTTTGGTTTTGCACGTAGAATTAATAATCAACAAGGTGAAAAGGTAATTTAAAAAGAAAAAATCATTTTATCAATGATAAATAATAAATAATTTATTGAAATATTTATACCTATATTTATATATATATTTTTTTTATAGGTAAAAAAGGGTGAACTTAAAGGTACACTTATTTATGTACCAAGAGATTATTTAACAGATCAAATATTATCACCAAAACTAGATACATATTGTTATGGTATTGTTATGTATGAAATAGCAACTGGTTTAAGATATGATGAATTAAAAAGAAATAAAAAATATATTAATAATATTGTTGAAAATAATATTGATAAATTTGATGGTTTAATTGATGTTAAAGCTGGTCAATGGCTTAATGATGTATTTAGAAATCTTATTGAAGTTGGTAATTGGTGTACACGTTTACAAGCTAAAGATAGACCTGAAATGAAAACAGTTTATGATAAAATTCTTAAATGTGAATTAAATTAAGATTATTAAAATAATTATTATTTGATTGATTGACTGGTTTCAATTATCAATGAATATAAATATTTATAATTTATATATTTAAAGTTTATTTATTTAAATCTTAACATTAATAATTTTAATGAATATTTTTTTTTTATTAATGAAAAATAAATTCATGCTCTAGAAACCTATTTGACAATGATAATGATGATGACAAATGTTAAGTATCAAAACAAGCTTATTCTTGTATTAAATTTCTGTCGAGTTAATGTGTTGCGAAAAAAAATTATCAGCAACAGTGTTAAGCATTGGAATGAGACAATCTTTTAGTTACAATCTTGAGTGTGTTTGTAACTAACAGATTGACAAAAAATAAGAAACATAATAATAATCAGAGAGATTTGTACATGTATATTACCATTCATCCAAGTTGAAAGTTAAACCAACACACATATCAAGGACTTGTCTTCATATCTACCTACACAAGTAAATATAAATAATAAAAAAAATATTGTTTAAAATGAGTCAGCTTGCTCACGTATTGCCTACTTGGCTTTTAGCTTTTTATGTTGAATTTTTTTTTTACACTCTTTTAAAAAAAAATATATAAAACAAGTTAAATCAAGTACAACATGATCTTTCTATCACAATTTTTCTATTTATTTTTTAAACTATTTATAAATAACTAATAGATTTTTTAAAATTAATTAATATAATAATTCAATTTGATTTCTTTACAAATTTGGAATGACAAAATATATATATATAAATATTTATTCAGTGTCGAGTGCAATATTTTATTATTCATTTTTATTTATTCAACACGATGAAAATATTTTTATTATTAATATTTAAATTGTTTGTCAATAGGGCGATTTTTTTAGTGGTAAATTCAAGACAAGGGAAGTTTCATAATAATAATAATAATAATATAATATAGGTATATGTATATTTTTTTTAAATACGAGACCGGAAATTGTGACCGGATACACGTGACTTTAATACTTGATATTTTATTTTTTTTCATATTTTTTTTTAAATATTTTTTTGTGACTATTTGTTTGAATGAATCTCAGTAAAAGTTGGATATGACATTGCAACGATGAGATGGTGTCATACCTGGAAACATAGAAATTTTATGGGAAAATAATTTTATTTATTTTGTTATTATTATTTGTAAAATAGAGAAATTTTTTTAAATATTATTAAAATAATAATTGTAATTTGTTGTATTAAAAAATCAATTTTTTTACTTGAAAAATAATTACTCACAAATGAGAAGAGCCATTATATTTTTTTTTCTTTCTCAATTTTTAAAATCATTATTTTATGCTTTTTAAATATTTTTTTTTTCATTTTTTTAAAATGGTTTTTATTGTTATTTAATATTTCATTTCTTTCCATGAATTTTTTAAACTTTTTTTTATAATTTTTAATAAAATTTTGATAATTAATTTTAATTATTTATTTTGATTAAATTACAACAAAATTTAATTATTAAATAAACAAACGACAATTTATATAATTTTTTTTTCTCTTACATTGTCCTTGTTGTTTTACCCATACTTTCTTTTTTTGCATTTTAAAAGTGTGTTAAATTGAGGGCCAGTAAATAATTTTTCTCCTAATTTGGTCATCTTTTTATTCAACTTGGCAACACATAAAAATTTAAAGACAAAACTTAATAATTAAAATTTTATTCAATCAATTCAACTGATAATTAATTAACTAAATTTCTTTTTATTCTCAATTTATAATTTTCTTTTTCTATTTTTTCAATTAAAATCATAGCTATTATTATTATTATTTAATTTATCAATTTTAAATAATTTATTAACTATTGAAAAAAAAATACTCAAATCATCACAAATGTTTAGATGGAATTTTATACTGCAAGCTTTGAATTCATCAATAAATATTTAAACTAAATTCCCCTCATAATTTGATTAAATCAAAGAAAGAAAAATAAAATACAAATTTAATTAAATATACCAACAGATCATTTAAATAATCGGTGAATTTTATTACAATAAAAAAAAAATTTAAATTTATTAAAACTATCATAAAAAGTGTAAACTAATTTACTGATTATTAAAAAACTTTTTTGTTAAATTACAAGACATTTTTTTTTTTACATTTTTTTTTTTATTATAGAAATATTGAGTTGATGAGATTAAGTGAAAGAGATGTGAAATGATAAAAAAATATACTTATATATTAAAAAAAAAAAAAAAAATGTTGATGGGTTAGTCTAGATGATGATGAGTAAAATAATTTCTATTCGTTTGCGAGGGACCATGACGTCATTGGCTCAGTGAACCCTGAACCAATGAATTCAACATTATTTATAGGATATACTTGTAATCGTTGCCACTTATTACAATGATATCATGCGGGTCTATATGTAATATTTATTTCGTTTTAAAAAATTTTTTTAAATCAATTTTTATTTGCTCTAAAAGTATCTTTAAAATTATATATTTTTTATTAAATTTTTTAATTAAATGATTTTTTATTTTAAAATTATAAATGTTATTTATTTTTTTTATTTTATTTTAATTAACTTGTTGAGAGTATTTTTTATAAATAAAATTATTTAACTATTGATTAATTGAAATTCAATTAAACATTTTATATAAATATTTTTTAATAGTTTTTTAATTTAATTTTGATAAAATTATTTTTAATATTACTAATTGAATATTAATAAAAAATTTTATGGAATTTTTTAATAAAAAATTAAACGATATATATATATATTAAATAAAAATAAATAAAAACAAGTTTATAAAAATATTTTTTTAAATATTTGTTTGCTTTTTTTTGTTTGGATTTTGTTGAAGATATTTAAAGTTATAGTTTGTGGTATTTAGAGCAAGATTTTCCTCGTCCCAGAATAATTCCACCCTGAAAATAAGTTTTGTATTATATTCATCCCCTGTTAACATTGCCACACAATTTATACATGAATATATCTACCACATACATTTTCAAACATCCAGCTTTATTTTATTTTTTATTTTTGCACTCGTTAACAAGAATTAACGTTGAGGTCAACTAAAATTCTCAAGAGTAAAAGAAAATAAAAAATATATAAAAAAATTAAAATACAAAAAAATTTTAACAAATGAGTTAACACACTTTTTAAATTTTCTATTCATTAAATAAATTCCTTTTTTTATTTTTTTTAATTCACAGTATTTTTTTTAAAAAGATAATCAATGAATTGTTAAATAAATTTTTTAAATTTATTTTTAGATTAAAATAAATCAATAATATTAATTATTTTTTTTTGTATGTAATATTTTATTTTCAACCCTTGTTAATGAATTTTAATGAATTTTATTTGTATAATAAAATTATAAAATAAATATCCATGTTCAAAAGTATTTTATTTATAAATTTTTTTTATTATTTATTTTTAAATGGCTTTATTTTAATTCATATAAAAATATAATAATAGTCTTTTTTTAAATTACTATTAATAAATATCTAATCAATAATTTAATAAATATAATTTTAATATTGTAAAATGTTTTTATATATTTTATGTGTGAAATACTTGAATACACAAATGATGGTTTCAAGTTATTCTGAGACTGTTGGGGTGAATGGCCACTTCTGAATCAAAGCCTACATCTGTTTTTGCAAGATTTACCATCAATTTATTTATCTTTAAAATTAAAGCATAATTTATAAAAAACAATTTAGTTATTTTTATAATTAATAAATAATAATAATATTGAAAAAATAACAAAAAAAAAATACATGAAATTGAACATATAAATAAATTAAATATTAAAATTTTTTTTTAACATAAAAATATCATTTTAAAATTATTTTTTTATTTAATATATTTATTTATGTTATTAAAATTAATTGTAATATAAAATTTAATAAATAAATAAATTTTAATTTGGATAAGTTTAAGACTGTTTTATTTATAAATTTTCAAAAAGTTTCTATTAATATTTTTATTTTTTTTTTATATAAATACATAAATATAAAATGAAAGCAAATGATAATTTATTATTCAATTTATTTATTATAATTTGAATAGAATTATTATAGATATAAAAATAAAATATCAAGTTAATAAATATATATTTCAATTAAATCCCTCATGTAAATAGTTTTGATTTATTTTAAAATTTTAACAAAAAAGTTGTTGGTAATATCCATTTGTAGAAATAGTATAATTATTACTATAAATTATTAATTATTATAATATTTTATTGAGTTTATATTCATTGTTAAAAATTATATTAGTATAAGCTATTTATTTTATTTATTTATTCAACACTGAGTCAATAATTAAATATTAAATTTTCGAAACAACAAAATAAATTTCGAAATGACATTTTTAATTTTCGAAACAATAAATAGCTAATAATTTTATTTCCATTTGTATTTATCATTAAAAAATAAATTTTAATTTAATAAATTAACAAATCAATTTAAAAGTTTTTTTTTTTTTTTTTTAAATTAAACGACAATATTTTATAATTATCTTTTATTGTTAAAATTTGCCACACCTTTGTATATATTTTTTGCTTTAAAATTTACCAGTAATTAAACAAACACAATGAAAAAAAAAAAATAAATAAAATAAAAATGATTTTAAATATAAAAAATAATTGTGATCTAATGGAAATTGTATTGCGATTGTAAAAATAATATGAGGGGATTAAAATAAATAAAAAAAATTTTTCGAATACAAATGAAAAGACATCATGGTCAATCCCATCATCATCATCATCATCATCATCAACATCATCATCGTCATCAGACAAGAGGATGTCATCGAGTCGTTAGCCATGCATCCCAAAGCATTAACCCACTTTTTTATTTATTTATTTTTTTTTTTCTTTTCATTTAATCACATGTGCTTGATCAACCAGCATTATCTAAAATTTATATTATAAATTATCGAGTGTAACAATATATATCATTGTTGCAATCATTACACAATATTTTTATTATTATTATTATTTATTAAATTAAAATACGAAATTTGGATGATTATTTTTTTATGTAAACATGATTAAATTAAAATTAAATTATTAAATATAATTCTAAATAAAAAATATATTTATTATTACAATATTTAATCGGTCAATAACCCGATTTTTAATATTAACAATTTTGCAGTGTACATAAAAAATAAGTGGCTTTATAATATCGCGTGATTGTCATCATTTAACCGGGTTAATTGTTGAATGCTTGTTAATTTCTCCATCAAAACATGTATATAATGTAACAACGTCTTCTCAAATATTTATCAAACATTATTGCCAATAATTATTCATGACCTTTTGAGCATCCAAAAAATTCATTCAATCATTAATCAATAATAAAATACCAGAAAAAATAATTAGAAAAAAATGAAAATAAATATTATTTATTTATTTTATTCATGACAGTATTATATTTCATTCAGGTAGAAAAATAAAAAATCTTTTTTTCATTTAAATTAATAGTTTAATTAATAATTGTTTTATAATTTTTAAAAAAATATATTTTTTTATTTAATTTATTTATACAAAATAATTTTAAAACTAAAGAAAACTTTTATACAATGAAAATTTGTATGTTTTAATATAATTATAAATAGATTTTAAAATTTATTTTTTAAAGTATTCAAAAACAGAGTGCAATGTGTTTTCAAGTGAATTTTATTAGATGGTGTTGGAAAATTGGCATACAACCAAAATTTCTAAATGAAATTAAAAAAAAAAAAATATATATATATATAAATATAAATATAAACCTCAGTGCCAAGTTAAAAAATAATTTAAAACAATTAAATTTACTTTTTTTTTATATTTTTTGTTTATAATAAATTTAATAAACAAAAAAAAAAAACATTTAATTTATCAAATAAATAATTTTTATTATTAAAACAATATATTATTATTATATATATATACTTTTTTTATAATTATTTTTATATAAAAACAATGATTATTTAAAAAAAAAAACTTAAAAAATTTCAAAATATCCCGCGCAAATTTTTAAATATGGCTGCTGTTTTACATTTAAAAGAGTGGGGATAGATAACAAAATGGCGTCACTTGGTGATTGTCAGTACGCCGTCTCGAGCTCTCCAGTCTTGACTCGGCATCAACGCGTTCATTGTCATCAAATATATTCTGTTTATTTATTGTTATTATCATCTTTAAACAACAATAACAATAAACATCATATTAACATTAACAATACACACCCTTTATTACAATTTATTCATATTTAAAATTTTATTTAACTCGAAAAATTTACTCCAAAAAAACAACTGTCATTATCTATTTTTTTTAATTAATTTTATTATTTTTATCATTAAAATTGATTTTATTATTATTATTTTTTAACACTGGGTATATTTTTAACATAGTTTTTTTATTTTTTTATATTTAAATTTGTGAAGTGTACTTTGTAAACTTTTTTAAGTGTTTTAATATATAAAAAAATATATTTATTTTTTTTTTATTTATTTTGAAAGTTTTGCCAGAGATAGACTTGCATAAAAAAATATACATGTAGGAGTGAAATAAACAAGAATAATAAAATTAAAAAAAAATATAAAAAAAAGGTTGAAAGAAGAAACAACTGCTTGATTTCTGGAGAATATTGCTGGAGAAATTGCTTGGTTGAACACGGTAAGTGACATGACACCAACGACAAATTACAAGGATACTCAAAATGCTGAGTAGTACTTACTTGATAAAAAAAAAAAAAAATAAAAAATAAATAATAAAAATATATACTAACAATTTAAAAAAATTTCTTTTGTTTATTTTTTTAATTAAATTTTATATATTTATCAATGGAATTTAACATGTACTTGTTAAAATAATTAAAAAATTAATTTAAAAAAATATCAAAGTAATTTTAATGATTAGAAAATTAAATATAAAAAAAATTATGGGAAATAAAAAATAGATATTTTAATAATTTTTTTTTTTTATAAATAAGCATTAAGTTAACTTGGATTTTTGGATTTAAAATTAAGTATTTTCAAGTACATATAAATTCTTGAGGCATTAAATCCATGAATATATTTTTTTTATTTTTTTTTATTTTATTTAAAATATATTTTTTATGGTTGTATAAATATATATATATATATTTTAATAATATAATATTTCATATATTTCATAGTTAGAAAATTTATAATGATAAATAAAAAATTCCAGACTTGTTTCTATATATTTTTCCAGAGCACTGGTTATTTTTATTTTTTTTTTTTTATTTAAATTTATTTTTCTTGTCAATTTAAGTTTAAAGCAATAACATGTTTATTTTATTTATAAATTAATATTATAATTTATAAAAAACTAATCAAGTTTATAAAATATGATTAATATGAATTAATAAAATAAAAATAATTAAAATTTTTATTGTAAAAAATATGATAATAATTTTATTGAAATTTAATTGATGATTGAAGTAAAAATAAAAAGAAAATTTATTAATTTATTGTAAATTAAATGATGAGTAAATTAATCAAGTCTAAAAAAAATAATATAAATTTATAAAAAATATTTTACAATTTTTGTATTTTATTTTTAAAAATTAGATTTAATTTTTTTTTTGTAATTTAATTATCAAAAAAATCTCATAAATTGATTGGTCAATTTGAAATCTATTTAAAGAATTTTATTAATTTGACAATTTTATTTTTAAAAAATTAATTTTTTTAACCCAAATAATTTTGTATATTAAAATTTATATAACAATAATAATTTTGAGTTATTTTAAGTAACTAAAAAGCATATTTATAAACCCATAATCATAAAATTATGTAGAAAATTTTTTTTTTTTTTTTAAATCGTGCTCCATTTTGTAGTATTTTGACCTGCTATTATATCCTTTTTGTTGAACAATTGCTTGAGAAAATGAGCATAATACACGTGATACAATTTTTTTATTTTATTTCATTTTATTTTATATATATTTTTCCTTTTAAACCCTTTTTTTTATACTCAACAAACGTGTAAATGTGTTTATGAAAAATAGTAAGCATGTACTTAACTTTTGTTTCCAAAACCTCACCACATTTTTTTTTTTTATATATTTAACAAATAACAAAATATTATATCCAAATTTTATTAAAATTTATTCAAAATTTAAAAACCAAATATAATTATTCATTCAAATTTAGTTTTAAAAAATTAGGACAAAATTAACTTGATAAAAAAAAAATTTACTTTGTTGATAAATCATCAAAAAGTTTTATGATTTTAACAGATAATTTTAATAAATTTCAACTTTTAAATGCATTTATGAACTAGATTGATATGCAATGAACCAGCAAACCAGCAAACCAACAAACCAACAAAATATTTCGGTTTTCATTGTGACACATTGTGATACCTTCATGGTTCATAGAATAAGTCTTTAATCAAGCAACTAACAATACCCTTAGGGTTGGGCACTGAGGACATTGCCCTTCCGTTTTAATTTATATTATTATTTAAATATTATTATCATTTATTTTTTTTTTTTTTTGTTATTATTATATGCTCTATTATTTACTAAGCTTCCTATTGTTCAAAAGATTTATTACCCTCAAAAAATAAATATACCTTTTTTATATTCTTCTCTCTTAAAAATACTTGACAATTTATTTTAAATTTTTTAAATCAAAAAGTTTATTAATATATTTTATTATTTATATATTTTATAATCAATTTTCATTATTAATTTTCTTATAATTATTTTTATTCATCAATATATAAATCAAGTAGTATTTAAATCAACAAACAAAAATTGTCAATTAATTTTTAATATTTTTTAATAATTTTGCTTTTATTTGTTAATTATATATGATTAAAATTTATTTTCAATTTTATATAAATATTTAAAAGAAAAACTATTTATATTTGTATCATAAAAAAAAAAAAAAATAGGAGATTTTGATCCAGTAGAAAATTGGTTTCTCTTTTGTCCTTTGAATGTTGAATGGTTTTATTCTCTTTTTTTTTATCTATTTTTTTGTATTTTATTTTTTTTTTGGAGCTCATGGTGATATAAATTTATATATTTATTTTTTTGTATATAAGTTTTGTTTGGTGAATATTGTAATGGTATACTGGACCAGCTGTCAAAAAATTTTTTCTGGTTCATCTTTTGAGTGCTAGCACAATGACACCACAAAGCCACATGTTCTTTTTCGTTTATGTTTAAACATGATATGTATATATATATTTTTTTAAAAAATAAATTTATATAAATGCATTATTTTTTTTAATAAATTTAAATATTTTCATTATTTATTTATTCAATGTATATATTTAAATAACAAAATAACATTTAAAAAATTTTCACAGAAAAAAAATTTGATGTTATAAAATATTAAAATTTATTTTGTTTATTAATATTAATTTAATTAATAATATTATTATTATTTATCTAAATAAATATATTTTTAATTAATTCAATTATTATTATTATTATTTTTATATAAATTATATTAAATCGATTTGGCAGATGACTTTAATTTCTTCCTGTCGAAAACAGCTGATGACGTTTTATATTTCATGAAAAAAATAATAATAAATCTATTCTTTGTCAATATGGCATTTAATATTTCACTGTCAATAGATATTTTTATTTTTATTTTTATTTAAAAAAAAAATAAATATTATTTTCATCTGATATAAATTATTTGTTGAATAATTTTTTTAACTATAAAATTTTTGATTTAAACATTTATAAATTTTATTTAATTAAAAATTAATTAAAGTTTAGAAAAAATTGTTAAAATATGTTAATTATATTTTTAAAAAATATAAAATAAATATTTATTCATCATTGATATGGAAGACAATGAGAAAGAGTGTTTTGATATTGTTGATGTATCAAAATGAAAATAGAGGAAGGTTGTTTAACTGATATGATAAAATAACACAAGGGTCTTTTTTTCTTTTGTCTAAAATTTTTTTATATATATTAAATTGTATGTAACACATACTGCATTTATCTAATATATATAAATGAAAATCTTGATATGCACTTCACATGTTGTTCTTCGAGGAAATGGATCTTACCAGATGCATCCATATATGTGTATAGTTTTGCAGTCACTGTTTTTACCTTTTTATATATTTTATTTATTCTTCTTCTTTTTGCAAGTCGATATACATGCACTTGAGAATTTGCAAGTGACCAGTGTGCATTTCCTGCATATGTATATATTTTTTTATATTTTTGTTGAGTTTTTATTTCTAAATATTATCATTATTTTTGCTACTTTAAGTAATCAGTGAATCTCAATTTGTGACAAATTTATATCATCAATTTATTAACTTAATAATTTTATAATTTTTATAAAATTAAAAGTGCAATTTTTAAATAATATATTTGAATATTTAATTTTGATATTTTTTATAATTATCAATTTTTAATCATTTCGATTTCGATTAAATAGCTGACAATGTTTTCGATTTTTTAATTAATTTTCAATTGTTATTTTTTATAGAAACATAAATATTTATTTTTAACTTTAAAAATAAATATTTTATGGAAAATCTATTGTAAAAGTTTGTCTTGTAAAGGTTAATATTATGCAAAATAAAAAAGTTCATTGAACCTATTTTATGTTTAAAAATATAAAAAAAAAAAAAATTTAAATAAAGATAAATAATCTTACTAAATTTAATATTTTCATCAAAATTATTTTCTATATCAAAGTTAAATATTTAATATATGATTCACTTTGTAAATAAAATTTTGAATTATCAATGTCATTTTTGATATGAATTGTGTCAAGTTATACACTTAAAAATAAGATACCAAAAAATATATATATTCTTGTTTTTTTTTTTATTTAAATTTTCATATCTTTATTATTATTTACTTACATCATTATCTTTTTTTTTTTTTAAAAAGATATGTTGTCTCTATGAAACTTGTTAAATTTACAACATAAAAAAAATTTTTACTGTTTAATAAAAATAATAATTTTTTTATTTTTCTTTTAAGTTAAAGCTAAACGTATGTTGTTGACAATAAAGATTTAAATTTTTATGACTATTTTATTTTAATAGCAAACCAGCACACTGACATGTTGAAAACCTATTTGCTATTTAAAAAAAAAAAAAAATTCTAATAACAATTTAAAAATGACAATAAAAATTAGCAAATAATAAAAAAAAATAAATTTAAATATTTAAATTTATAAACATTATCAACTTTTTTTAAAATTTTTTTATCAAAAACTGTCAAACTATAAAAAATAATATTTTAAATCTTTCACTTGTCTAATTTTCAACAAAAAAATTAATTTATTATTTTAAAAAAAATAATCTAAAAATAAACAAAATAAAAGTATATCTAAAATAAAAATTATTTAGGCCAACGAGCTTTTAAGTATTCATAAATAATTCAAACTTTTATATATTTTTTTAGATAAAAAAAAAAACTAAGAATAATACAATTAATTGATAATATTAAAGAAAAATAAATGATAAAGTTAGATGATAATAAAATCAGTAAAAAGTTAAAAAAATTAGTGATATATTAGGGAAAAAAAAAAAATTAGAAAAAATAATAAAACAGACAAGTTATCAGAGGTCATTGACGATGAATAGAAACGAGTGTTGCATCTGTGAATGAGATTAATTTTAATACAATAAATATTTTTTAAAAAATTACACAATACACTGATAATTATTAACAATTCATTCATTTATTTAAAATTAAAATTAATAAATTTTATATTGATTATATCTGCTTCACTTTCAACAGTTAATCAATCAAATTATTTACAATTAATCAAAACATTCAAGCTGAATGACAAACAAGTTTTATAAAAAAATATTATTTTTATAATTAAAATTAGTAAATTTTAATTGTTTTTTTTTAAAATAATTTAAATGATTTATAAATTTATTAAAGATCAACAACCTCAAGTTTATTTTATTTTTTTATATTTATAATTTATTAGGTTTTTTTTTTTTGTTGAAAAATTATTATTTTTCATGGAAAATATTAACTCAGTGTGTTTAAATTGTGATGATTTATTTAAATTATTTGATGTTGGTTTTGTTGAAAAAATAATTTTAAAAATTGATCATGTGTTTGACCTGATTAGTGTTTCAGTTATTGAAAAATAATTTATAATTATTTCAAGAATTTAAGTAAAATTATCTTTAAATTTTTGTGATAATGAAAATTTTTTTATTGATTATATTTTATTTTTATTTTATCAATTTATTTTTGATTGAATTTTATTTTTATATTTATTTTCGTGTTTATCGATGATGGAAACAAAAATATAAGTTAATTTTTTATTTTATTTTACATGAATAATTATGTTTACTTGTATTTTAAAGTAAAATTTATTATTTTTGTTATTTTATTTTTAAAAAAAATATTATGATAATAATTTTTATATTTTTTTATTCAACAATTTATTTTTTTTTTTTTTTTTTTTTTTTTTTATTTTTTTTTTTTTTTTTTTTTTTTTTTTTTTTTTTTTTTTTTTTTTTTTTTTTTTTTTTTTTTTTTTTTTTTTTTTTTTTTTTTTTTTATTTTTTTTTTTTTTTTTTTTTTTTTTTTTTTTTTTTTTTTTTTTTTTTTTTTTTTTTTTTTTTTTTTTTTTTTTTTTTTTTTTTTTTTTTTTTTTTTTTTTTTTTTTTTTTTTTTTTTTTTTTTTTTTTTTTTTTTTTTTTTTTTTTTTTTTTTTTTTTTTTTTTTTTTTTTTTTTTTTTTTTTTTTTTTTTTTTTTTTTTTTTTTTTTTTTTTTTTTTTTTTTTTTTTTTTTTTTTTTTTTTTTTTTTTTTTTTTTTTTTTTTTTTTTTTTTTTTTTTTTTTTTTTTTTTTTTTTTTTTTTTTTTTTTTTTTTTTTTTTTTTTTTTTTTTTTTTTTTTTTTTTTTTTTTTTTTTTTTTTTTTTTTTTTTTTTTTTTTTTTTTTTTTTTTTTTTTATTTTTTTTTTTTTTTTTTT